>CAKAJE020001676.1:0-35460 GCA_916610135.2 Macropis europaea | reverse complement strand
CATTTTATATTTTGTTTACTATAACATTTCAGGGAAATTCTATAACATTTGTTCAATTTACGTCGCTCCTATTTCAGATAGCGTATTGGGCTAAGCGGCATCTCAAAGCGCAGAAATGGCGAGTGAAATGCACTAATAAGCTTCTAGGGTTGGGCACATAGAGACCCGATTAGATCATTTTATATTTTGGTTAATATAAGAATTCAGCGAAATTCTATCACATTTTTTCAATTTACGTCGCTCCTATTTCAGATAGCGTATTGGGCTAAGCGGCATCTCAAAGCGCATGGAATGACGAGCAAAATGCACTAATAAACTTCTAGGATAAGGCAAACGGAGATCCGATTAGACCATTTTATATTACGGTTAATATAAGAATGCAGCGTAATTCTATCACATTTGTTCAACTTACGTCGTTCCTATTTCAGATAGCATACTGCGCTAGGCGGCATCTTAAAGCGCGTGGAATGGCGAGTAAAATGCACTATTAAACTTCTATAATAGGGCAATCAGAGACCCGATTAGATCATTTTATATTTTGGTTAATATAAGGATTCAGCGTAATTCTATCACATTTGTTCAATTTACGTCGCTCCTATTTCAGATAGCGTATTGGGCTAAGCGGCATCTCCAAGCGCATGAAATGGCGAGTAAAATGCACTATTAAACTTCTAGGGTAAGGCAAACAGAGACCCGATTAGATCATTTTTATATTACGGTTAATATAAGATTTCAGGGAAATTCTATCACATTTGTTCAATTTACGTCGCTCCTATTTCAGATAGCTATTGGGCTAAGCGGCATCTCAAAGCGCATGAAATGACGAGAGAAATGCACTATTAAACTTCTTGGGTAGGGCGAACAGAGACCCGATTACATCATTTTATATTATGGTTAATATAAGAATTCAGCGAAATTCTATCACATTTGTTCAATTTGCGTCGCTCCTATTTCAGATAGCGTATTGGGCTAAGCTGCATCTCAAAGCGCACGAAAGGGCGAGTAAAATGCACTATTAACTTCTAGGGTGGGGGCAAGCAGAGACCGATGATATCATTTTTATATTACGGTAATATAAGAATTCAGCGAAATTCTATCACATTTGTTTAATTTACGTCGCTCCTATTTCAGATAGCGTATTGGGCTAAGCGGCATCTCAAAGCGCAAGAAATGGCGAGTAAAATGCACTATTAAGCTTCTAGGGTTGGGCACATACAGACCCGATTAGATCATTTTATATTATGGTTAATTTAAGAATTCAGCGAAATCCTATCACATTTGTTCATTTTACGTCGCTCCTATTTCAGATAGCTATTGGGCTAAGCGGCATCTCAAAGCGCATGAAATGGCGAGAGAAATGCGCTATTAAACTTCTTGGGTAGGGCGAACAGAGACCCGATTACATCATTTTATATTATGGTCAATTTAAGAATTCAGCAAAATTCTATAACATTTGTTCAATTTACGTCGCTCCTATTTCAGATAGCGTATTGGGCTAAACGGCATCTCAAAGCGCAAGAAATGGCGAGTAAAATGCACTATTAAACTTCTAGGGTAGGGCAAACAGAGACCACATTAGATCATTTTATATTATGGTTAATGTAAGAATTCAGCGAAATTCTCTCACATTTGTTCAATTTACGTCGCTGATATTTCAGATAGCGTATTGGGCTAAGCGGCATCTCAAAGCGCAAGAAATGGCGAGTAAAACGCACTGTTAAACTTCTAGGGTAGGGCAAACAGAGACCCGATTAGGTCATTTCATATTATGGTTAATTTAAGAATTCAGAAAAATTCTATCACATTCGTTCAATTTACGTCGCTCCTATTTCAGATAGCGTACTCGGATAGGCGGCATCTTAAAGCGCGAGGAATGGCGAGTAAAATGCACTATTAAACTTCTATGATAGGGCAATCAGAGATCCGATTAGATCATTTTATATTTTGGTTAATATAAGAATTCAGCAAAATTCTATCACATTTGTTTAATTTACGTCGTTCCTATTTCAGATAGCATACTGGGCTAGGCGGCAACATAAAGCGCGCGGAATGGCGAGTAAAATGCACTATTAAACTTCTATGATAGGGCAATCAGAGACCCGATTAGATCATTTTATATTTTGGTTAATATAAGAATTCAGCGAAATTCTATCACATTTGTTCAATTTACGTCGCTCCAATTTCAGATAGCTTATTGGGCTAAGCGGCATCGCAAAGCGCATGAATTGACGAGTGAAATGCACTATTAAACTTCTTGGGTAGGGCGAACAAAGACCCGATTAGATCATTTTACATTAAGGTTAATATAAGAATTCAGCGAAATTCTATCACATTTGTTCAATTTACGTCGTCCATATTTCAGATAGCCTACTGGGCTAGGCGGCATCTTAAAGCGTGTGTAATGGCGAGTAAAATGCACTATTAAACTTCTATGATAGGGCAATCAGAGACCCGATTAGATCATTTCATATTTTGGTTAATATAAGAATTCAGCGAAATTCTATCACATTTGTTCAATTTACGTCGTCCCTATTTCAGATAGCGTACTGGGCTAGGCGGCATCTTAAAGCGTGTGTAATGGCGAGTAAAATGCACTATTAAACTTCTATGATAGGGCAATCAGAGACCCGATTAGATCATTTCATATTTTGGTTAATATAAGAATTCAGCGAAATTCTATCACATTTGTTCAATTTACGTCGCTCCAATTTCAGATAGCTTATTGGGCTAAGCGGCGTCGCAAAGCGCATGAATTGACGAGTGAAATGCACTATTAAACTTCTTGGGTAGGGCGAACAAAGACCCGATTAGATCATTTTACATTAAGCTTAATATAAGAATTCAGCGAAATTCTATCACATTTGTTCAATTTACATCGCTCCTATTTCAGATATCGACTTGTGCTAAGCGGCATCTCAAAGCGCAGGAAATGGCGAGTAAAATGCACTATTAAACTTCTAGGGTAGGGCAAACAGAGACCCCATTAGATCATTTTATATTATGGTTAATTTAAGAATTCAGCGAAATCCTATCACATTTGTTCATTTTACGTCGCTCCTATTTCAGATAGCTATTGGGCTAAGCGGCATCTCAAAGCGCATGAAATGACGAGAGAAATGCACTATTAAACTTCTTGGGTAGGGCGAACAGAGACCCGATTACATCATTTTATATTATGGTCAATTTAAGAATTCAGCAAAATTCTATAACATTTGTTCAATTTACGTCGCTCCTATTTCAGATAGCTTATTGGGCTAAGCGGCATCGCAAAGCGCATGAATTGACGAGTGAAATGCACTATTAAACTTCTTGGGTAGGGCGAACAAAGACCCGATTAGATCATTTTACATTAAGGTTAATATAAGAATTCAGCGAAATTCTATCACATTTGTTCAATTTACGTCGTCCATATTTCAGATAGCCTACTGGGCTAGGCGGCATCTTAAAGCGCGTGGAATGGCGAGTAAAATGCACTATTAAACTTCTATAATAGGGCAATCAGAGACCCGATTAGATCATTTTATATTTTGGTTAATATAAAAATCAGCGAAATTCTATCACATTTGTTCAATTTACGTCGCTCCTATTTCAGATAGCGTATTGGGCTAAGCGGCATTTCAAAGCGCATGAAATGGCGAGTAAAATGCACTATTAAACTTCTAGGGTAAGGCAAACAGAGACCGGATTAGATCATTTTATATTTTGGTTAATATAAGAATTCAGCGTAATTCTATCACATTTGTTCAATTTACGTCGCTCCTATATCAGATAGCATATTGGGCTAAGCGGCATCTCAAAGGGCATGAAATGGCGAGTAAAATGCACTATTAAACATCTAGGGTAGGGCAATCAGAGACCCGATTAGATCATTTTATATTTTGGTTAATATAAGAATTCAGCGAAATTCTATCACATTTGTTCAATTTACGTCGCTCCTATTTCAGATAGCGTATTGGGCTAAGCGGCATCTCAAAGCGCATGAAATGGCGAGTAAAATGCACTATTAAACTTCTAGGATAAGGCAAACAGAGACCCGATTAGATCATTTTATATTACGGTTAACATAAGAATTCAGCGTAATTCTGTGACATTTGTTCAACTCACGTAGCTCCTATTTCAGATAGCGTACTGGGCTAGGCGGCAACTTAAAGCGCGTGGAATGTCCAGTAAAATGCACTATTAAACTTCTATGATAGGGCAATCAGAGACCCGATTAGATCATTTTATATTTTGGTTAATATAAGAATTCAGCGTAATTCTATCACATTTGTTCAATTTACGTCGCTCCTATATCAGATAGCATATTGGGCTAAGCGGCATCTCAAAGCGCATGAAATGGCGAGTAAAATGCACTATTAAACTTCTAGGGTAAGGCAAACAGAGACCCGTTTAGATCATTTTATATTACGGTTAATATAAGAATTCAGCGAAATTCTATCACATTTGTTCAATTTACGTCGCTCCTATTTCAGATAGCGTGCTGGGCTACGCGGCTATCTTAAAGCGCGTGGAAGGGCGAGTAAAATGCACTACTAAACTTCTATGATAGGGCAATCAGAGTCCCGTTTAGATCATTTCATATATTCTTTAATATAAGATTTCAGGGAAATTCTATCACATTTGTTCAACTTACGTCGCTCCTATTTCAGATACCGTACTGCGCTAGGCGGCATCTCAAAGCGGGTGGAATGGCGAGTAAAATGCACTCTTAAACATCTATGATAGGGCAATCACAGACCCGATTAGATCATTTTATATTTTGGTTAATATAAGAATTCAGCGAAATTCTATCACATTTGTTCAATTTACGTCGCTCCTATTTCAGATAGCGTATTGGGCTAAG
The DNA here is from genome assembly GCA_916610135.2 of Macropis europaea. Taxonomy (NCBI): domain Eukaryota; kingdom Metazoa; phylum Arthropoda; class Insecta; order Hymenoptera; family Melittidae; genus Macropis; species Macropis europaea. The sequence goes on along the minus strand of CAKAJE020001676.1, from coordinate 30,617 downwards.
CGGCATCTCAAAGCACATGGAATGGCGAGTGAAATGTACTATTAAACTTCTAGGGTAGGGCGAACAGAGACCCGAATAGATCATTTTATATTACGGTTAATATAAGAATTCAGCGTAATTCTATCACATTTGTTCAACTAACGTCGCTCCTATTTCAGATAGCGTACTGCGCTAGGCGGCATCTTAAAGCGCGTGGAAGGGCGAGTAAAATGCACTACTAAACTTCTATGATATGGCAATCAGAGTTCCGAATAGATCATTTTATATTTTGTTTACTATAACATTTCAGGGAAATTCTATAACATTTGTTCAATTTACGTCGCTCCTATTTCAGATAGCGTATTGGGCTAAGCGGCATCTCAAAGCGCAAGAAATGGCGAGTGAAATGCACTAATAAGCTTCTAGGGTTGGGCACATAGAGACCCGATTAGATCATTTTATATTTTGGTTAATATAAGAATTCAGCGAAATTCTATCACATTTTTTCAATTTACGTCGCTCCTATTTCAGATAGCGTATTGGGCTAAGCGGCATCTCAAAGCGCATGGAATGACGAGCAAAATGCACTAATAAACTTCTAGGATAAGGCAAACGGAGATCCGATTAGACCATTTTATATTACGGTTAATATAAGAATGCAGCGTAATTCTATCACATTTGTTCAATTTACGTCGTTCCTATTTCAGATAGCATACTGCGCTAGGCGGCATCTTAAAGCGCGTGGAATGGCGAGTAAAATGCACTATTAAACTTCTATAATAGGGCAATCAGAGACCCGATTAGATCATTTTATATTTTGGTTAATATAAGGATTCAGCGTAATTCTATCACATTTGTTCAATTTACGTCGCTCCTATTTCAGATAGCGTATTGGGCTAAGCGGCATCTCCAAGCGCATGAAATGGCGAGTAAAATGCACTGTTAAACTTCTAGGGTAAGGCAAACAGAGACCCGATTAGATCATTTTATATTACGGTTAATATAAGATTTCAGGGAAATTCTATCACATTTGTTCAATTTACGTCGCTCCTATTTCAGATAGCTATTGGGCTAAGCGGCATCTCAAAGCGCATGAAATGACGAGAGAAATGCACTATTAAACTTCTTGGGTAGGGCGAACAGAGACCCGATTACATCATTTTATATTATGGTTAATATAAGAATTCAGCGAAATTCTATCACATTTGTTCAATTTGCGTCGCTCCTATTTCAGATAGCGTATTGGGCTAAGCTGCATCTCAAAGCGCACGAAAGGGCGAGTAAAATGCACTATTAAACTTCTAGGGTGGGGCAAGCAGAGACCCGATGATATCATTTTATATTACGGTTAATATAAGAATTCAGCGAAATTCTATCACATTTGTTTAATTTACGTCGCTCCTATTTCAGATAGCGTATTGGGCTAAGCGGCATCTCAAAGCGCAAGAAATGGCGAGTAAAATGCACTATTAAGCTTCTAGGGTTGGGCACATACAGACCCGATTAGATCATTTTATATTATGGTTAATTTAAGAATTCAGCGAAATCCTATCACATTTGTTCATTTTACGTCGCTCCTATTTCAGATAGCTATTGGGCTAAGCGGCATCTCAAAGCGCATGAAATGGCGAGAGAAATGCACTATTAAACTTCTTGGGTAGGGCGAACAGAGACCCGATTACATCATTTTATATTATGGTCAATTTAAGAATTCAGCAAAATTCTATCACATTTGTTCAATTTGCGTCGCTCCTATTTCAGATAGCGTATTGGGCTAAGCTGCATCTCAAAGCGCACGAAAGGGCGAGTAAAATGCACTATTAAACTTCTAGGGTGGGGCAAGCAGAGACCCGATGAGATCATTTTATATTACGGTTAATATAAGAATTCAGCGAAATTCTATCACATTTGTTTAATTTACGTCGCTCCTATTTCAGATAGCGTATTGGGCGAAGCGGCATCTCAAAGCGCAAGAAATGGCGAGTAAAATTCACTATTAAGCTTCTAGGGTTGGGCACATACAGACCCGATTAGATCATTTTATATTATGGTTAATTTAAGAATTCAGCGAAATCCTATCACATTTGTTCATTTTACGTCGCTCCTATTTCAGATAGCTATTGGGCTAAGCGGCATCTCAAAGCGCATGAAATGGCGAGAGAAATGCACTATTAAACTTCTTGGGTAGGGCGAACAGAGACCCGATTACATCATTTTATATTATGGTCAATTTAAGAATTCAGCAAAATTCTATAACATTTGTTCAATTTACGTCGCTCCTATTTCAGATAGCGTATTGGGCTAAACGGCATCTCAAAGCGCAAGAAATGGCGAGTAAAATGCACTATTAAACTTCTAGGGTAGGGCAAACAGAGACCACATTAGATCATTTTATATTATGGTTAATGTAAGAATTCAGCGAAATTCTCTCACATTTGTTCAATTTACGTCGCTGATATTTCAGATAGCGTATTGGGCTAAGCGGCATCTCAAAGCGCAAGAAATGGCGAGTAAAACGCACTGTTAAACTTCTAGGGTAGGGCAAACAGAGACCCGATTAGGTCATTTCATATTATGGTTAATTTAAGAATTCAGAAAAATTCTATCACATTCGTTCAATTTACGTCGCTCCTATTTCAGATAGCGTACTCGGATAGGCGGCATCTTAAAGCGCGAGGAATGGCGAGTAAAATGCACTATTAAACTTCTATGATAGGGCAATCAGAGACCCGATTAGATCATTTTATATTTTGGTTAATATAAGAATTCAGCAAAATTCTATCACATTTGTTTAATTTACGTCGTTCCTATTTCAGATAGCATACTGGGCTAGGCGGCAACATAAAGCGCGCGGAATGGCGAGTAAAATGCACTATTAAACTTCTATGATAGGGCAATCAGAGACCCGATTAGATCATTTTATATTTTGGTTAATATAAGAATTCAGCGAAATTCTATCACATTTGTTCAATTTACGTCGCTCCAATTTCAGATAGCTTATTGGGCTAAGCGGCATCGCAAAGCGCATGAATTGACGAGTGAAATGCACTATTAAACTGCTTGGGTAGGGCGAACAAAGACCCGATTAGATCATTTTACATTAAGGTTAATATAAGAATTCAGCGAAATTCTATCACATTTGTTCAATTTACGTCGTCCATATTTCAGATAGCCTACTGGGCTAGGCGGCATCTTAAAGCGTGTGTAATGGCGAGTAAAATGCACTATTAAACTTCTATGATAGGGCAATCAGAGACCCGATTAGATCATTTCATATTTTGGTTAATATAAGAATTCAGCGAAATTCTATCACATTTGTTCAATTTACGTCGTCCCTATTTCAGATAGCGTACTGGGCTAGGCGGCATCTTAAAGCGTGTGTAATGGCGAGTAAAATGCACTATTAAACTTCTATGATAGGGCAATCAGAGACCCGATTAGATCATTTCATATTTTGGTTAATATAAGAATTCAGCGAAATTCTATCACATTTGTTCAATTTACGTCGCTCCAATTTCAGATAGCTTATTGGGCTAAGCGGCATCGCAAAGCGCATGAATTGACGAGTGAAATGCACTATTAAACTTCTTGGGTAGGGCGAACAAAGACCCGATTAGATCATTTTCATTAAGCTTAATATAAGAATTCAGCGAAATTCTATCACATTTGTTCAATTTACATCGCTCCTATTTCAGATATCGACTTGTGCTAAGCGGCATCTCAAAGCGCAGGAAATGGCGAGTAAAATGCACTATTAAACTTCTAGGGTAGGGCAAACAGAGACCCCATTAGATCATTTTATATTATGGTTAATTTAAGAATTCAGCGAAATCCTATCACATTTGTTCATTTTACGTCGCTCCTATTTCAGATAGCTATTGGGCTAAGCGGCATCTCAAAGCGCATGAAATGACGAGAGAAATGCACTATTAAACTTCTTGGGTAGGGCGAACAGAGACCCGATTACATCATTTTATATTATGGTCAATTTAAGAATTCAGCAAAATTCTATAACATTTGTTCAATTTACGTCGCTCCTATTTCAGATAGCTTATTGGGCTAAGCGGCATCGCAAAGCGCATGAATTGACGAGTGAAATGCACTATTAAACTTCTTGGGTAGGGCGAACAAAGACCCGATTAGATCATTTTACATTAAGGTTAATATAAGAATTCAGCGAAATTCTATCACATTTGTTCAATTTACGTCGTCCATATTTCAGATAGCCTACTGGGCTAGGCGGCATCTTAAAGCGCATGAAATGACGAGTGAAATGCACTATTAACCTTCTAGGGTAGGGCGAACAGAGACCCGATTAGAACATTTTACATTAAGGTTAATATAAGAATTCAGCGAAATTCTCTCACATTTGTTCAATTTACGTCGCTGATATTTCAGATAGCATATTGGGCTAAGCGGCATCGCAAAGCGCATGAAATGACGAGTGAAATGCACTATTAAACTTCTTGGGTAGGGCGAACAGAGAGCCGATTACATCATTTTATATTATGGTTAATTTAAGAATTCGGCAAAATTCTCTCACATTTGTTCAATTTACGTCGCTGGTATTTCAGATAGCGTATTGGGCTAAGCGGCATCTCAAAGCGCAAGAAATGGCAAGTAAAATGAACTATTAATCTTCTAGGGTAGGGCAAACAGAGACCCGATTAGATCATTTTATATTATGGTTAATTTAAGAATTCAGCGAAATTCTATCACATTTGTTCAATTTACGTCGCTCCTATTGCAGATAGCGTATTGGGCTAAGCGGCATCTCAAAGCGCATGAAACGGCGAGTAAAATGCACTACTAAACTTCTAGGGTAAGGCAAACAGAGACCCGATTAGATCATTTTATATTACGGTTAATATAAGAATTCAGCGAGATTCTCTCACATTTGTTCAATTTACGTCGCTGATATTTCAGATAGCGTATTGTGCTAAGCGGCATCTCAAAGCGCAAGAAATGGCGAGTAAAATGAACTATTAAACTTCTAGGGTAGGGCAATCAGAGACCCGATTCGATCATTTTACATTATGGGTAATTTAAGAATTCAGCAAAATTCTATCACATTTGTTCAACTTACGTCGCTCCTATTTCAGATAGCGTACTGGGCTAGGCGGCACCTTAAAGCGCGTGGAATTGCGAGTAAAATGCACTATTAAACTTCTATGATAGGGCAATCAGAGACCCGACTAGATCATTTTATATTTTGGTTAATATAAGAATTCAGCGAAATTCTATCACATTTGTTCAATTTACGTCGCTCCTATTTCAGATAGCGTACTGGGCTAGGCGGCATCTTAAAGCGCGTGGAATGGCGAGTAAAATGCACTTTTAAACTTCTATGATAGGGCAATCATAGACCCGATTAGATCATTTTATATTTTGGTTAATATAAGAATTCAGCGAGATTCTCTCACATTTGTTCAATTTACGTCGCTGATATTTCAGATAGCGTATTGGGCTAAGCGGCATCTCAAAGCGCAAGAAATGGCGAGTAAAATGAACTATTAAACTTCTAGGGTAGGGCAATCAGAGACCCGATTCGATCATTTTACATTATGGTTAATTTAAGAATTCAGCAAAATTCTATCACATTTGTTCAACTTACGTCGCTCCTATTTCCGATAGCGTACTGGGCTAGGCGGCACCTTAAAGCGCGTGCAATGGCGAGTAAAATGCACTATTACACTTCTATGATAGGGCAATCAGAGACCCGATTAGATCATTTTATATTTTGGTTAATATAAGAATTCAGCGAAATTCTATCACATTTGTTCAATTTACGTCGCTCCTATTTCAGATAGCTTATTGGGCTAAGCGGCATCGCAAAGCGCATGAAATGACGAGTGAAATGCACTATTAAACTTCTAGGGTAGGGCAAACAGAGACCCGATTAGATCATTTTACATTAAGGTTAATATAAGAATTCAGGGAAATTCTATCACATTCGTTCAACATACGTCGCTCCTATTTCAGATAGCGTACTGGGCTAGGCGGCATCTTACAGCGCGTGGAATGGCGAGTAAAATGCACAATTAAGCTTCTACGCTAGGGCGAACAGAGACCCGATTAGATCATTTTACGTTATGGTTAATAAAAGAATTCAGCGAAATTCTATCACATTTGATCAATTTACGTCGCTCCTATTTCAGATAGCGTACTGGGCTAAGCGGCATCTCAAAGCGCAAGAATTGGCGAGTAAAATGCACTATTAAACTTCTAGGGTAGGGCAAACAGAGACCCGATTAGATCATTTTATATTACGGTTAATATAAGAATTCAGCGTAATTCTGTCACATTTGATCAACTTACGTCGCTCCTATTTCAGATAGCGTACTGGGCTAGGCGGCAACTTAAAGCGCGTGGAATGGCGAGTAAAATGCACTATTAAACTTCTATGATAGGGCAATCAGAGACCCGATTAGATCATTTTATATTTTGGTTAATATCAGAATTCAGCGAGATTCTCTCACATTTGTTCAATTTACGTCGCTGATATTTCAGACAGCGTATTGGGCTAAGCGGCATCTCAAAGCGCAAGAAATGGCGAGTAAAATGAACTATTAAACTTCTAGGGTAGGGCAATCAGAGACCCGATTCGATCATTTTACATTATGGTTAATTTAAGAATTCAGCAAAATTCTATCACATTTGTTCAACTTACGTCGCTCCTATTTCAGATAGCGTACTGGGCTAGGCGGCACCTTAAAGCGCGTGGAATGGCGAGTAAAATGCACTATTAAACTTCTATGATAGGGCAATCAGAGACCCGACTAGATCATTTTATATTTTGGTTAATATAAGAATTCAGCGAAATTCTATCACATTTATTCAATTTACGTCGCTCCTATTTCAGATAGCTTATTGGGCTAAGCGGCATCGCAAAGCGCATGAAATGGCGAGTGAAATGCACTATTAAACTTCTAGGGTAGGGCAAACAGAGACCCGATTAGATCATTTTACATTAAGGTTAATATAACAATTCAGGGAAATTCTATCACATTTGTTCAACATACGTCGCTCCTATTTCAGATATCGTACTGGGATAGGCGGCATCTTAAAGCGCGTGGAATGGCGAGTAAAATGCACTATTGAACTTCTATGATAGGGCAATCAGAGACCCGATTAGATCATTTTATATTATGGTTAATTTAAGAATTCAGCAAAATTCTATCACATTTGTTCAATTTACGTAGCTCCTATTTCAGATAGCGTACTGGGCTAGGCGGCAACTTAAAGCGCGTGGAATGGCGAGTAAAATGCACAATTAAACTTCTATGATAGGGCAATCAGAGACCCGATTAGATCATTTTATATTTTGGTTAATATAAGAATTCAGCGAAATTCAATCACATTTGTTCAATTTACGTCGCTCCTATGTCAGATAGCGTATTGGGCTAAGCGGCATCTCAAAGCGCATGAAATGGCGAGTGAAATGCACTATTAATCTTCTAGGGTAGGGCAATCAGAGACCCCATTAGATCATTTTATATTATGGTTAATTTAAGAATTCAGCGAATTTCTATCACATTTGTTCAACTTACGTCGCTCCTATTTCAGATAGCGTACTGGGCAAGACGGTATCTCAAAGCGCGTGGAAGGGCGAGTAAAATGCACTACTAAACTTCTATGATAGGGCAATCAGTGACCCGATTAGATCATTTTATATTTTGGTTAATATAAGAATTCAGCGAAATTCTCTCACATTTGTTCAATTTACGTCGCTGATATTTCAGACAGCGTATTGGACTAAGCGGTATCTCAAAGCGCAAGACATGTCGAGTAAAATGCACTATTAAACTTCTAGGGTAGGGCAAACAGAGACCCGATAAGATCATTTTATATTATGGTTAATTTCAGAATTCAGCGAAATTCTCTCACATTTGTTCAATTTATGTCGCTGATATTTCAGACAGCGTATTGGACTAAGCGGCATCTCAAAGCGCAAGACATGTCGAGTAAAATGCACTATTAAACTTCTAGGGTAGGGCAAACAGAGACCCGATAAGATCATTTTATATTATGGTTAATTTCAGAATTCAGCGAAATTCTCTCACATTTGTTCAATTTACGTCGCTGATATTTCAGATAGCGTATTGGGCTAAGCGGCAACTCAAAGCGCGAGAAATGGCGAGTAAAATGCGCTATTAAACTTCTAGGGTAGGGCAAACAGAGACCCGATTAGATCATTTTATATTTTGGTTAATATAAGAATTCAGCGAAATTCTATCACATTTGTTCAATTTACGGCGCTCCTATTTCAGATAGCGTATTGGGCTAAGCGGCACCTCAAAGCGCATGAAATGACGAATAAAATGCACAATTAAGCTTCTACGCTAGGGCGAACAGAGACCCGATTAGATCATTTTACGTTATGGTTAATAAAAGAATTCAGCGAAATTCTATCACATTTGATCAATTTACGTCGCTCCTATTTAAGATAGCGTACTGGGCTAGGCGGCATCTTAAAGCGCGTGGAATGGCGAGTAAAATGCACTATTAAACTTCTATAATAGGGCAATCAGAGACCCGATTAGATCATTTTATATTTTGGTTAATATAAGAATTCAGCGAGATTCTGTCACATTTGTTCAATTTACGTCGCTCCTATTTCAGATAGCATATTGGGCTAAGCGGCATCGCAAAGCGCATGAAATCGCGAGTGAAATGCACTATTAAACTTCTTGGGTAGGGCGAACAGAGAGCCGATTACATCATTTTATATTATGGTTAATTTAAGAATTCGGCAAAATTCTCTCACATTTGTTCAATTTACGTCGCTGGTATTTCAGATAGCGTATTGGGCTAAGCGGCATCTCAAAGCGCAAGAAATGGCAAGTAAAATGAACTATTAATCTTCTAGGGTAGGGCAAACAGAGACCCGATTAGATCATTTTATATTATGGTTAATTTAAGAATTCAGCGAAATCCTATCACATTTGTTCAATTTACGTCGCTCCTATTGCAGATAGCGTATTGGGCTAAGCGGCATCTCAAAGCGCATGAAACGGCGAGTAAAATGCACTACTAAACTTCTAGGGTAAGGCAAACAGAGACCCGATTAGATCATTTTATATTACGGTTAATATAAGAATTCAGCGAGATTCTCTCACATTTGTTCAATTTACGTCGCTGATATTTCAGATAGCGTATTGTGCTAAGCGGCATCTCAAAGCGCAAGAAATGGCGAGTAAAATGAACTATTAAACTTCTAGGGTAGGGCAATCAGAGACCCGATTCGATCATTTTACATTATGGTTAATTTAAGAATTCAGCAAAATTCTATCACATTTGTTCAACTTACGTCGCTCCTATTTCAGATAGCGTACTGGGCTAGGCGGCACCTTAAAGCGCGTGGAATTGCGAGTAAAATGCACTATTAAACTTCTATGATAGGGCAATCAGAGACCCGACTAGATCATTTTATATTTTGGTTAATATAAGAATTCAGCGAAATTCTATCACATTTGTTCAATTTACGTCGCTCCTATTTCAGATAGCGTACTGGGCTAGGCGGCATCTTAAAGCGCGTGGAATGGCGAGTAAAATGCACTTTTAAACTTCTATGATAGGGCAATCATAGACCCGATTAGATCATTTTATATTTTGGTTAATATAAGAATTCAGCGAGATTCTCTCACATTTGTTCAATTTACGTCGCTGATATTTCAGATAGCGTATTGGGCTAAGCGGCATCTCAAAGCGCAAGAAATGGCGAGTAAAATGAACTATTAAACTTCTAGGGTAGGGCAATCAGAGACCCGATTCGATCATTTTACATTATGGTTAATTTAAGAATTAAGCAAAATTCTATCACATTTGTTCAACTTACGTCGCTCCTATTTCAGATAGCGTACTGGGCTAGGCGGCACCTTAAAGCGCGTGGAATGGCGAGTAAAATGCACTATTAAACTTCTATGATAGGGCAATCAGAGACCCGACTAGATCATTTTATATTTTGGTTAATATAAGAATTCAGCGAAATTCTATCACATTTGTTCAATTTACGTCGCTCCTATTTCAGATAGCTTATTGGGCTAAGCGGCATCGCAAAGCGCATGAAATGACGAGTGAAATGCACTATTAAACTTCTAGGGTAGGGCAAACAGAGACCCGATTAGATCATTTTACATTAAGGTTAATATAAGAATTCAGGGAAATTCTATCACATTTGTTCAACATACGTCGCTCCTATTTCAGATAGCGTACTGGGCTAGGCGGCATCTTAAAGCGCGTGGAATGGCGAGTAAAATGCACTATTAAACTTCTATGATAGGGCAATTAGAGACCCGATTAGATCATTTTATATTTTGGTTAATATAAGAATTCAGCGAAATTCTATCACATTTGTTCAATTTACGTCGCTCCTATTTCAGATAGCTTATTGGGCTAAGCGGCATAGCAAAGCGCATGAAATGACGAGTGAAATGCACTATTAAACTTCTAGGGTAGGGCAAACAGAGACCAGATTAGATCATTTTATATTATGGTTAATTTAAGAATTCAGCAAAATTCTATCACATTTGTTCAATTTACGTCGCTCCTATTTCAGATAGCGTACTGGGCTAAGCGGCATCTCAAAGCGCAAGAAATGGCGAGTAAAATGCACTATTAAACTTCTAGGGTAGGGCAAACAGAGACCCGATTAGATCATTTTATATTACGGTTAATATAAGAATTCACCGTAATTCTGTCACATTTGTTCAACTTACGTAGCTCCTATTTCAGATAGCGTACTGGGCTAGGCGGCAACTTAAAGCGCGTGGAATGGCGAGTAAAATGCACTATTAAACTTCTATGATAGGGCAATCAGAGACCCGATTAGATCATTTTATATTTTGGTTAATATAAGAATTCAGCGAAATTCTATCACATTTGTTCAATTTACGTCGCTCCTATTTCAGATAGCTTACTGGGCTAGGCGGCATCTTAAAGCGCGTGGAATGGCGAGTAAAATGCACTTTTAAACTTCAATGATAGGGCAATCATAGACCAGATTAGATCATTTTATATTTTGGTTAATATAAGAATTCAGCGAGATTCTCTCACATTTGTTCAATTTACGTCGCTGATATTTCAGATAGCGTATTGGGCTAAGCGGCATCTCAAAGCGCAAGAAATGGCGAGTAAAATGAACTATTAAACTTCTAGGGTAGGGCAATCAGAGACCCGAATCGATCATTTTACATTATGGTTAATTTAAGAATTCAGCAAAATTCTATCACATTTGTTCAACTTACGTCGCTCCTATTTCAGATAGCGTACTGGGCTAGGCGGCACCTTAAAGCGCGTGGAATGGCGAGTAAAATGCACTATTAAACTTCTATGATAGGGCAATCAGAGACCCGACTAGATCATTTTATATTTTGGTTAATATAAGAATTCCGCGAAATTCTATCACATTTGTTCAATTTACGTCGCTCTTATTTCAGATAGCTTATTGGGCTAAGCCGCATCGCAAAGCGCATGAAATGACGAGTAAAATGCACTATTAAACTTCTAGGCTAGGGCGAACAGAGACCTGATTAGATCATTTTATATTATGGTTAATTCAAGAATTCTTCGAAAATCTATCACATTTGTTCAATTTACGTCGCTCCTATTTCAGATAGCGTATTGGGCTAAGCGGCATCTCAAAGGGCATGAAATGGCGAGTAAAATGCACTATTAAACTTCTAGGATAAGGCAAACAGAGACCCGATTAGATCATTTTATATTACGGTTAATATAAGAATTCAGCGAGATTCTCTCACATTTGATCAATTTACGTCGCTGATATTTCAGATAGCGTATTGTGCTAAGCGGCATCTCAAAGCGCAAGAAATGGCGAGTAAAATGAACTATTAAACTTCTAGGGTAGGGCAATCAGAGACCCGATTCGATCATTTTACATTATGGTTAATTTAAGAATTCAGCAAAATTCTATCACATTTGTTCAACTTACGTCGCTCCTATTTCAGATAGCGTACTGGGCTAGGCGGCACCTTAAAGCGCGTGGAATTGCGAGTAAAATGCACTATTAAACTTCTATGATAGGGCAATCAGAGACCCGACTAGATCATTTTATATTTTGGTTAATATAAGAATTCAGTGAAATTCTATCACATTTGTTCAATTTACGTCGCTCCTATGTCAGATAGCGTATTGGGCTAAGCGGCATCTCAAAGCGCATGAAATGGCGAGTGAAATGCCCTATTAATCTTCTAGGGTAGGGCAATCAGAGACCCCATTAGATCATTTTATATTATGGTTAATTTAAGAATTCACCGAAATTCTATCACATTTGTTCAATTTACGTCGCTCCTATTTCAGATAGCGTATTGGGCTAAGCTGCATCTCAAAGCGCACGAAAGGGCGAGTAAAATGCACTATTAAACTTCTAGGGTGGGGCAAGCAGAGACCCGATGAGATCATTTTATATTACGGTTAATATAAGAATTCAGCGAAATTCTATCACATTTGTTTAATTTACGTCGCTCCTATTTCAGATAGCGTATTGGGGTAAGCGGCATCTCAAAGCGCAAGAAATGGCGAGTAAAATTCACTATTAAGCTTCTAGGGTTGGGCACATACAGACCCGATTAGATCATTTTATATTATGGTTAATTTAAGAATTCAGCGAAATCCTATCACATTTGTTCATTTTACGTCGCTCCTATTTCAGATAGCTATTGGGCTAAGCGGCATCTCAAAGCGCATGAAATGGCGAGAGAAATGCACTATTAAACTTCTTGGGTAGGGCGAACAGAGACCCGATTACATCATTTTATATTATGGTCAATTTAAGAATTCAGCAAAATTCTATAACATTTGTTCAATTTACGTCGCTCCTATTTCAGATAGCGTACTGGGCTAGGCGGCATCTTAAAGCACGTGGAATGGCGAGTAAAATGCACTTTTAAACTTCTATGATAGGGCAATCATAGACCCGATTAGATCATTTTATATTTTGGTTAATATAAGAATTCAGCGAGATTCTCTCACATTTGTTCAATTTACGTCGCTGATATTGCAGATAGCGTATTGGGCTAAGCGGCATCTCAAAGCGCAAGAAATGGCGAGTAAAATGAACTATTAAACTTCTAGGGTAGGGCAATCAGAGACCCGATTCGATCATTTTACATTATGGTTAATTTAAGAATTCAGCAAAATTCTATCACATTTGTTCAACTTACGTCGCTCCTATTTCCGATAGCGTACTGGGCTAGGCGGCACCTTAAAGCGCGTGGAATGGCGAGTAAAATGCACTATTAAACTTCTATGATAGGGCAATCAGAGACCCGATTAGATCATTTTATATTTTGGTTAATATAAGAATTCAGCGAAATTCTATCACATTTGTTCAATTTACGTCGCTCCTATTTCAGATAGCTTATTGGGCTAAGCGGCATCGCAAAGCGCATGAAATGACGAGTGAAATGCACTATTAAACTTCTAGGGTAGGGCAAACAGAGACCCGATTAGATCATTTTACATTAAGGTTAATATAAGAATTCAGGGAAATTCTATCACATTCGTTCAACATACGTCGCTCCTATTTCAGATAGCGTACTGGGCTAGGCGGCATCTTACAGCGCGTGGAATGGCGAGTAAAATGCACAATTAAGCTTCTACGCTAGGGCGAACAGAGACCCGATTAGATCATTTTACGTTATGGTTAATAAAAGAATTCAGCGAAATTCTATCACATTTGATCAATTTACGTCGCTCCTATTTCAGATAGCGTACTGGGCTAAGCGGCATCTCAAAGCGCAAGAATTGGCGAGTAAAATGCACTATTAAACTTCTAGGGTAGGGCAAACAGAGACCCGATTAGATCATTTTATATTACGGTTAATATGAGAATTCAGCGTAATTCTGTCACATTTGATCAACTTACGTCGCTCCTATTTCAGATAGCGTACTGGCTAGGCGGCAACTTAAAGCGCGTGGAATGGCGAGTAAAATGCACTATTAAACTTCTATGATAGGGCAATCAGAGACCCGATTAGATCATTTTATATTTTGGTTAATATAAGAATTCAGCGAAATTCTATCACATTTGTTCAATTTACGTCGCTCCTATTTCAGATAGCTTATTGGGCTAAGCGGCATCGCAAAGCGCATGAAATGACGAGTGAAATGCACTATTAAACTTCTAGGGTAGGGCAAACAGAGACCCGATTAGATCATTTAACATTAAGGTTAATATAAGAATTCAGGGAAATTCTATCACATTTGTTCAACATACGTCGCTCCTATATCAGATAGCGTACTGGGCTAGGCGGCACCTTAAAGCGCGTGGAATGGCGAGTAAAATGCACTATTAAACTTCTATGATAGGGCAATCAGAGACCCGATTAGATCATTTTATATTTTGGTTAATATCAGAATTCAGCGAGATTCTCTCACATTTGTTCAATTTACGTCGCTGATATTTCAGACAGCGTATTGGGCTAAGCGGCATCTCAAAGCGCAAGAAATGGCGAGTAAAATGAACTATTAAACTTCTAGGGTAGGGCAATCCAGAGACCCGATTCGATCATTTTACATTATGGTTAATTTAAGAATTCAGCAAAATTCTATCACATTTGTTCAACTTACGTCGCTCCTATTTCAGATAGCGTACTGGGCTAGGCGGCACCTTAAAGCGCGTGGAATGGCGAGTAAAATGCACTATTAAACTTCTATGATAGGGCAATCAGAGACCCGACTAGATCATTTTATATTTTGGTTAATATAAGAATTCAGCGAAATTCTATCACATTTATTCAATTTACGTCGCTCCTATTTCAGATAGCTTATTGGGCTAAGCGGCATCGCAAAGCGCATGAAATGGCGAGTGAAATGCACTATTAAACTTCTAGGGTAGGGCAAACAGAGACCCGATTAGATCATTTTACATTAAGGTTAATATAACAATTCAGGGAAATTCTATCACATTTGTTCAACATACGTCGCTCCTATTTCAGATATCGTACTGGGATAGGCGGCATCTTAAAGCGCGTGGAATGGCGAGTAAAATGCACTATTGAACTTCTATGATAGGGCAATCAGAGACCCGATTAGATCATTTTATATTTTGGTTAATATAAGAATTCAGCGAAATTCTATCACATTTGTTCAATTTACGTCGCTCCTATTTCAGATAGCTTATTGGGCTAAGCGGCATCGCAAAGCGCATGAAATGACGAGTGAAATGCACTATTAAACTTCTAGGGTAGGGCAAACAGAGACCCGATTAGATCATTTTACATTAAGGATAATATAAGAATTCAGGGAAATTCTATCACATTTGTTCAACATACGTCGCTCCTATTTCAGATAGTGTACTGGGCTTGGCGGCATCTTAAAGCGCGTGGAATGGCGAGTAAAATGCACTATTAAACTTCTATGATAGGACAATCAGAGACCCGATTAGATCATTTTATATTATGGTTAATTTAAGAATTCAGCAAAATTCTATCACATTTGTTCAATTTAAGTCGCTCCTATTTCAGATAGCGTACTGGGCTAAGCGGCATCTCAAAGCGCAAGAAATGGCGAGTAAAATGCACTATTAAACTTCTAGGGTAGGGCAAACAGAGACCCGATTAGATCATTTTATATTACGGTTAATATAAGAATTCAGCGTAATTCTGTCACATTTGTTCAACTTACGTAGCTCCTATTTCAGATAGCGTACTGGGCTAAGCGGCAACTTAAAGCGCGTGGAATGGCGAGTAAAATGCACAATTAAACTTCTATGATAGGGCAATCAGAGACCCGATTAGATCATTTTATATTTTGGTTAATATAAGAATTCAGCGAAATTCAATCACATTTGTTCAACTTACGTAGCTCCTATTTCAGATAGCGTACTGGGCTAGGCGGCAACTTAAAGCGCGTGGAATGGCGAGTAAAATGCACAATTAAACTTCTATGATAGGGCAATCAGAGACCCGATTAGATCATTTTATATTTTGGTTAATATAAGAATTCAGCGAAATTCAATCACATTTGTTCAATTTACGTCGCTCCTATGTCAGATAGCGTATTGGGCTAAGCGGCATCTCAAAGCGCATGAAATGGCGAGTGAAATGCACTATTAATCTTCTAGGGTAGGGCAATCAGAGACCCCATTAGATCATTTTATATTATGGTTAATTTAAGAATTCAGCGAATTTCTATCACATTTGTTCAACTTACGTCGCTCCTATTTCAGATAGCGTACTGGGCAAGACGGTATCTCAAAGCGCGTGGAAGGGCGAGTAAAATGCACTACTAAACTTCTATGATAGGGCAATCAGTGACCCGATTAGATCATTTTATATTTTGGTTAATATAAGAATTCAGCGAAATTCTCTCACATTTGTTCAATTTACGTCGCTGATATTTCAGACAGCGTATTGGACTAAGCGGCATCTCAAAGCGCAAGACATGTCGAGGAAAATGCACTATTAAACTTCTAGGGTAGGGCAAACAGAGACCCGATAAGATCATTTTATATTATGGTTAATTTCAGAATTCAGCGAAATTCTCTCACATTTGTTCAATTTATGTCGCTGATATTTCAGACAGCGTATTGGACTAAGCGGCATCTCAAAGCGCAAGAGATGTCGAGTAAAATGCACTATTAAACTTCTAGGGTAGGGCAAACAGAGACCCGATAAGATCATTTTATATTATGGTTAATTTCAGAATTCAGCGAAATTCTCTCACATTTGTTCAATTTACGTCGCTGATATTTCAGATAGCGTATTGGGCTAAGCGGCAACTCAAAGCGCGAGAAATGGCGAGTAAAATGCGCTATTAAACTTCTAGGGTAGGGCAAACAGAGACCCGATTAGATCATTTTATATTTTGGTTAATATAAGAATTCAGCGAAATTCTATCACATTTGTTCAATTTACGGCGCTCCTATTTCAGATAGCGTATTGGGCTAAGCGGCATCTCAAAGCGCATGAAATGACGAATAAAATGCACACTTAAGCTTCTACGCTAGGGCGAACAGAGACCCGATTAGATCATTTTACGTTATGGTTAATAAAAGAATTCAGCGAAATTCTATCACATTTGATCAATTTACGTCGCTCCTATTTAAGATAGCGTACTGGGCTAAGCGGCATCTCAAAGCGCAAGAAATGGCGAGTAAAATGCACTACTAAACTTCTAGGGTAGGGCAAACAGAGACCCGATTAGATCATTTTATATTACGGTTAATATAAGAATTCAGCGTAATTCTGTCACATTTGTTCAACTTACGTCGCTCCTATTTCAGATAGCGTACTGGGCTAGGCGGCAACTGAAAGCGCGTGGAATGGCGAGTAAAATGCACTATTAAACTTCTATGATAGGGCAATCAGAGACCCGATTAGATCATTTTATATTTTGGTTAATATAAGAGTTCAGCGAAATTCTATCACATTTGTTCAATTTACGTCGCTGATATTTCAGATAGCGTATTGGGCTAAGCGGCATCTCAAAGCGCAAGAAATGGCGAGTAAAATGTACTATTAAACTTCTAGGGTAGGGCAAACAGAGACCCGATTAGATCATTTTATATTATGGTTAATTTAAGAATTCAGCGAAATTCTATCACATTTGTTCAATTTACGTCGCTCATGTTGCAGATAGCGTACTGGGCTAAGCGGCATCTCAAAGCGCAAGAAATGGCGAGTAAAATGCACTATTAAACTTCTAGGGTAAGGCAAACCGAGACCCGATTAGATCATTTAATATTACGGTTAATATAAGAATTCAGCGTAATTCTGTCACATTTGTTCAACATACGTCGCTCCTATTTCAGATAGTGTACTGGGCTAGGCGGCATCTTAAAGCGCGTGGAAGGGCGAGTAAAATGCACTACTAAACTTCTATGATACGGCAATCAGAGTCCCGTTTAGATCATTTTATATTTTGTTTAATATAAGATTTCATGGAAATTCTATCACATTTGTTCAATTTACGTCGCTCCTATTTCAGATAGCGTATTGGGCTAAATGGCATCTCAAAGCGCATGAAATGACGATTAAAATGCACTATTAAACTTCTAGGGTAAGGCAAACAGTTACCCGATTAGATCATTTTATATTACGGTTAATATAAGAATTCAGCGTAATTCTATCACATTTGTTCAACTTACGTCGCTCCTCATTCAGATAGCGTACTGGGCTAGGCGGCATCTTAAAGCGCGTGGAAGGGTGAGTAAAATGCACTACTAAACTTCTAGGGTACGGCAAACAGAGACCCGATTAGATCATTTTATATTACGGATAATATAAGAATGCAGCGTAATTCTATCACATTTGCTCAACTTTCGTCGCTCCTATTTCAGATAGCGTACAGGGCTAGGCGGCATCTTAAAGCGCGTGGAAGGGTGAGTAAAATGCACTACTAATCTTCCATGATAGGGCAATCAGAGACCCGATTATATCATTTTATATTTTGTTTTATATAAGATTTCAGGGAAATTCTGTCACATTTGTTCAATTTACGTCGCTCCTATTTCAGATAGCTTATTGGGCTGTGCGGCATCTGAAAGCGCATGAAATGGTGAGTAAAATGCACTATTAAATTTCTAGGGTAGGGCAAGCAGAGACCCGATTAGATCATTTTATATTATGGTTAATTTAAGAATTCACCGAAATTCTATCACATTTGTTCAATTTACGTCGCTCCTATTTCAGTTAGCGTATTGGGCTAAGCGGCATCTCAAAGCGCATGAAATGGCGAATAAAATGAACTATTAGACTACTAGGCGAGGGCGAACAGAGACCCGATTAGATCATTTTACATTTTGGTTAATAAAAGTATTCTGCGAAATTCTATCACATTTGTTCCATTTACGTCGCTCCTATTTCAGATAGCGTACTGGGCTAGGCGGCATCCTAAAGCGCGCGGAATGGCGAGTAAAATGCACTATTAAACTTCTATGCTAGGGCAATCAGAGACCCGATTAGATCATTTTATATTTTGTTTAATATAAGATTTCAGGGAAATTCTATCACATTTGTTCAATTTACGTCGCTCCTATTTCAGATAGCGTACTGGGCTAGGCGGCATCTTAAAGCGCGTGGAAAGGCGAGTAAAATGCACTATTAAACTTCTATGATAGGGCAATCAGAGACCCGATTAGATCATTTTATATTACGGTTAATATAAGAATTCAGCGTAATTCTATCACATTTGTTCAATTTACGTCGCTCCTATTTCAGATAGCGTATTGGGCTAAGCGGCATCTCAAAGCCCATGAAATGGCGATTAAAATGCACTATTAAACTTCCAGGGTAAGGCAAACAGATACCCGATTAGATCATTTTATATTACGGTTAATATAAGAATTCAGCGTAATTCTATCACATTTGTTCAACTTACGTCGCTCCTATTTCAGATAGCGTACAGGGCTAGGCGGCATCCTAAAGCGCGCGGAATGGCGAGTAAAATGCACTATTAAACTTCTATGCTAGGGCAATCAGAGACCCGATTAGATCATTTTATATTTTGTTTAATATAAGATTTCAGGGAAATTCTATCACATTTGTTCAACTTACGTCGCTCCTATTTCAGATAGCGTATTGGGCTAAGCGGCATCTCAAAGCGCAAGAAATGGCGAGTAAAATGTACTATTAAACTTCTAGGGTAGGGCAAACAGAGACCCGATTAGATCATTTTATATTATGGTCAATTTAAGAATTCAGCATAATTCTTTCTCATTTCTTCAATTTACGTCGCTCCTATTTCAGATAGCTTATTGGGCTTAGCGGCATCTCAAAGCGCATGAAGTGACGAGTGAAATGCACTATTAAACTTCTAGGGTTGGACAAACAGAGACCCGATTAGCTCATTTTATATTATGGTTAATTTAAGAATTCAGCGATATTCGATTACATTTGTTCAATTTACGTCGCTCCTATTTCAGATAGCGTATTGGGCTAAGCGGCATCTGAAAGCGCATGAAATGGCGAGTAAAATGCACTATTGAAGTTCTAGGGTAGGGCAATCAGAGACCCGATTAGATCATTTTATATTATGGTTAATTTAAGAATTCAGCAAAATTCTATCACATTTGTTCAATTTACGTCGCTCCTATATCAGATAGCGTACTGGGCTAGGCGGCATCTTAAAGCGCGTGGAAAGGCGAGTAAAATGCACTATTAAACTTCTATGATAGGGCAATCAGAGACCCGATTAGATCATTTTATATTACGGTTAATATAACAATTCAGCGTAATTCTATCACATTTGTTCAACTTACGTCGCTCCTATTTCAGATAGCATACTGGGCTAGGTGGCATCTTAAAGCGCGTGGAATGGCGAGTAAAATGCACTACTAAACTACTATGATAGGGCAATCAGAGACCCGATTAGGTCATTTTATATTTTGATTAATATAAGAATTCAGCGAAATTCTATTACATTTGTTCAATTTACGTCGCTCTTATTTCAGATAGCGTATTGGGCTAAGCGGCATCTCAACGGGCATGGATTGACGAGTGAAATGCTCTATTAAACTTCTGGGGTAGGGCGAACAGAAACCGGAATAGATCATTTTATATTACGGTTAATATAAGAATTCAGCGAAATTCTATCACATTTGTTCAATTTACGTCGCTCCTATTTCAGATAGCGTATTGGGCTAAGCGGCATCTCAATGCGCATGAAATGGCGAGTAACATGCACTATTACACTTCTAGGATAAGGCAAACAGAGACCCGATTAGATCATTTTATATTACGGTTAATATAAGAATTCAGCGTAATTCTATCACATTTGTTCAACTTACGTCGCTCCTCTTTCAGATAGCGTACTGGGCTAGGCGGCATCTTAAAGCGCGTGGAATGGCGAGTAAAATGCACTATTATACTTCTATGATAGGGCAATCAGAGACCCGATTAGATCATTTTATGTTTTGGTTAATATAAGAATTCAGCGAAATTCTATCACATTTGTTCAATTTACGTCGCTCCTATTTCAGATAGCGTATTGGGGTAAGCTGCATCCCAAAGCGCAAGACATGGCGAGTAAAATGCACTATTAAACTTCTAGGGTAGGGCAAACAGAGACACGATTAGATCATTTCATATTTTGGTTAATATTAGAATTCAGCGAAATTCTGTCACATTTGTTCAATTTACGTCGCTCCTATTTCAGATAGCGTATTGGGCTAAGCGGCATCTCAAAGCGCATGAAATGCCGAGTAAAATGCACTACTAAGCTTCTAGGATAAGGCAAACAGAGACCCGATTAGATCATTTTATATTACGGTTAATATAACAATTCAGCGTAATTCTGTCACATTTGTTCAACTTACGTAGCTCCTATTTCAGATAGCGTACTGGGCTAGGCGGCAACTTAAAGCGCGTGGAATATCGAGTAAAATACACTATCAAACTTCTATGATAGGGCAATCAGAGACCCGATTAGATCATTTCATATTTTGGTTAATATTAGAATTCAGCGAAATTCTATCACATTTGTTCAATTTACGTCGCTCCTATTTCAGATAGCGTATTGGGCTAAGCGGCATCTCAAAGCGCATGAAATGGCGAGTAAAATGCACTACTAAACTTCTAGGATAAGGCAAACAGAGATCCGATTAGATCATTTTATATTACGGTTAATATAAGAATTCAGCGTAATTCTGTCACATTTGTTCAACTTACGTAGCTCCTATTTCAGATAGCGTATTGGGCTAAGCGGCATCTCAAAGCGCATGGATTGACGAGTGAAATGCTCTATTAAACTTCTGGGGTAGGGCGAACAGACACCCGAATAGATCATTTTATATTACGGTTAATATAAGAATTCAGCGAAATTCTATCACATTTGTTCAATTTACGTCGCTCCTATTTCAGATAGCGTACTGGTCTAGGCGGCATCTTAAAGCGGGTGGAAGGGTGAGTAAAATGCACTACTAATCTTCCATGATAGGGCAATCAGAGACCCGATTAGATCATTTTATATTTTGTTTTATATAAGATTTCAGGGACATTCTATCACATTTATTCAACTTACGTCGCTGATATTTCAGATAGCGTACTGGGCTAGGCGGCATCTTAAAGCGCGTGGAAGGGTGAGTAAAATGCACTACTAATCTTCCATGATAGGGAAATCAGAGACCCGATTAGATCATTTTATATTTTGTTTTATATAAGATTTCAGGGAAATTCTATCACATTTGTTCAATTTACGTTGCTCCTATTTCAGATAGCATATTGGGCTAAGCGGCACCTCAAAGCGCATGAAATGGCGAGTGAAATGCAATATTAAACTTCTAGGGTAGCGCAAACAGAGACCCGATTAGATCATTTTATATTATGGTCAATTTAAGAATTCAGCATAATTCTTTCTCATTTCTTCAATTTACGTCGCTCCTATTTCAGATAGCGTACTGGTCTAGGCGGCATCTTAAAGCGGGTGGAAGGGTGAGTAAAATGCACTACTAATCTTCCATGATAGGGCAATCAGAGACCCGATTAGATCATTTTATATTTTGTTTTATATATGATTTCAGGGACATTCTATCACATTTGTTCAATTTACGTCGCTGCTATTTCAGATAGCGCATTGGGCTAAGCGGCATCTCAAAGCGCATGAAATGGCGAATAAAATGCACTATTAAACTTCTAGGCGAGGGCGAACAGAGACCCGATTAGATCATTTTACATTTTGGTTAATAAAAGAATTCAGCGAAATTCTATCACATTTGCTCAATTTACGTCGCTCCTATTACAGATAGCTTATTGTGCTTAGCGGCATCTCAAAACGCATGAAGTGACGAGTGAAATGCACTATTAAACTTCTAGGGTAGGGCAAACAGAGACCCGATTAGATCATTTTATATTATGGTTAATTTAAGAATTCAGCAAAATTCTATCACATTTGTTCAATTTACGTCGCTCCTATTTCAGATAGCGTACTGGGCTAGGCGGCATGTTAAAGCGCGTGGAAAGGCGAGTAAAATGCACGATTAACCTTCTAGGGTAGGGCAAACAGAGACCCGATAAGATCATTTTACATTATGGTTAATAAAAGAATTCAGCGAAATTCTATCACATTTGTTCAACTTACGTCGCTCGTATTTCAGATAGCGTATTGGGCTAGGCGGCATCCTAAATCGCGCGGAATGGCGAGTAAAATGCACTATTAAACTTCTATGCTAGGGCAATCAGAGACCTGATTAGATCATTTTATATTTTGGTTAATATAAGAATTCAGTGAAATTCTATCACATTTGTTCAATTTATTTCGCTCCTATTTCTGATAGCGTATTGGGCTAAGCGGCATCTCAAAGCGCATGAAATGGCGAATAAAATGCACTATTAAACTTCTAGGCGAGGGCGAACAGAGACCCGATTAGATCATTTTACATTATGGTTAATAAAAGAATTCAGCGAAATTCTATCACATTTGTTCAATTTACGTCGGTCCTATTACAGATAGCTTATTGTGCTTAGCGGCATCTCAAAGCGCATGAAGTGACGAGTGAAATGCACTATTAAACTTCTAGGGTTGGTCGAAGAAAGATCCGATTAGATCATTTTACATTAAGGTTAATATAAGAATTCAGGGAAATTCTATCACATTTGTTCAATTTACGTCGCTCCTATTTCAGATAGCGTATTGGGCTAAGCGGCATCTCAAAGCGCATGAAATGGCGAATAAAATGAGCTATTCAACTTCTAGGCTAGGGCGAACAGAGACCGGAATAGATCACTTTACATTATGGTTAATAAAAGAATTCAGCGAAATTCTATCACATTTGTTCAACTTACGTCGCTCCTATTTCAGCTAGCGTATTCGGCTAAGCGGCATCTCAAAGAGCATGAAATGGCGAATAAAATGCACTAGTAAACTTCTAGGCTAGGGCGAACAGAGACCCGATTAGATCATTTTACATTATGGTTAATAAAAGAATTCAGCGAAATTCTATCACATTTGTTCCTCTTACGTCGCTCGTATTTCAGATAGCGTACTGGGCTAAGCGGCATCTCAAAGCGCATGAAATGGCGAGTAAAATGCACTATTAAACTTCTAGGGTAGGGCAAACAGAGACCCGATAAGATCATTTTACATTATGGTTAATAAAAGAATTCACCGAAATTCTATCAAATTTGTTCAACTTACGTCGCTCGTATTTCAGATAGCGTATTGGGCTAAGCGGCATCTCAAAGCGCATGAAATGGCGAATAAAATGCACTATTAAACTTCTAGGCGAGGGCGAACAGAGACCCGATTAGATCATTTTACATTTTGGTTAATAAAAGAATTCAGCGAAATTCTATCACATTTGCTCAATTTACGTCGCTCCTATTACAGATAGCTTATTGTGCTTAGCGGCATCTCAAAACGCATGAAGTGACGAGTGAAATGCACTATTAAACTTCTAGGGTAGGGCAAACAGAGACCCGATTAGATCATTTTATATTATGGTTAATATAAGAATTCAGCGAAATTCTATCACATTTGTTCAATTTACGTCGCTCCTATTTCAGATAGCGTACTGGGCTAAGCGGCATCTCAAAGCGCATGAAATGGCGAGTAAAATGCACTATTAAACTTCTAGGATAAGGCAAACAGAGACCCGATTAGATCATTTTATATTGCGGTTAATATAAGAATTCAGCGTAACTCTGTAACATTTGTTCAACTTACGTAGCTCCTATTTCAGATAGCGTACAGGGCTAGGCGGCATCTTAAAACGCGTGGAAGGGCGAGTAAAATGCACTACTAAACTTCTAGGGTAGGGCAAACAGAGACCCGATTAGATCATTTTATATTATGGTTAATTTAAGATTTCAGCAAAATTCTATCACATTTGTTCAATTTACGTCGCTCCTATTTCAGATAGCGTACTGTGCTAGGCGGCATCCTAAAGCGCGCGGAATGGCGAGTAAAATGCACTATTAAACTTCTATGCTACGGCAATCAGAGACCCGATTAGATCATTTTATATTTTGTTTAATATAAGATTTCAGGGAAATTCTATCACATTTGTTCAATTTACGTCGCTCCTATTTCAGATAGCGTACTGGGCTAGGCGGCATGTTAAAGCGCGTGGAAAGGCGAGTAAAATGCACTATTAAACTTCTATGATACGGCAATCAGAGACCCGATTAGATCATTTTATATTACGGTTAATATAAGAATTCAGCGTAATTCTATCACATTTGTTCAACTTACGTCGCTCCTATTTCAGATAGCGTACTGGGCTAGGTGGCATCTTAAAGCGCGTGGAATGGCGAGTAAAATGCACTACTAAACTACTATGATAGGGCAATCAGAGACCCGATCAGGTCATTTTATATTTTGGTTAATATAAGAATTTAGCGAAATTCTATCACATTTGTTCAATTTACGTCGCTCCTATTACAGATAGCTTATTGTGCTTAGCGGCATCTCGAAGCGCATGAAGTGACGAGTGAAATGCACTATTAAACTTCTAGTGTTGGTCGAAGAAAGACCCAATTAGATCATTTTACATTAAGGTTAATATAAGAACTCAGGGAAATTCTATCACATTTGTTCAATTTACGTCGCTCCTATTTCAGATAGCGTATTGTGCTTTGCGGCATCTCAAAGCGCATGAAGTGACAAGTGAAATGCACTATTAAACTTCTAGGGTAGGGCAAACAGAGACCCGATTAGATCATTTTATATTATGGTTAATTTAAGAATTCAGCAAAATTCTATCACATTTGTTCAATTTACGTCGCTCCTATTTCAGATAGCGTACTGGGCTAGGCGGCATCCTAAAGCGCGCGGAATGGCGAGTAAAATGCACTATTAAACTTCTATGCTAGGGCAATCAGAGACCCGATTAGATCATTTTATATTTTGTTTAATATAAGATTTCAGGGAAATTCTATCACATTTGTTCAATTTACGTCGCTCCTATTGCAGATAGCGTACTGGGCTAGGCGGCATCTTAAAGCGCGTGGAAAGGCGAGTAAAATGGACCATTAAACTTCTATGATAGGGCAATCAGAGACCCGATTAGATCATTTTATATTACGGTTAATATAAGAATTCAGCGTAATTCTATCACATTTGTTCAACTTACGTCGCTCCTATTTCAGATAGCGTACTGGCCTAGGCGGCACCTTAAAGCGCGTGGAAGGGCGAGTAAAATGCACTACTAAACTACTATGATAGGGCAATCAGAGACCCGATTAGGTCATTTTATATTTTGGTTAATATAAGAATTCAGCGAAATTCTATCACATTTGTTCAATTTACGTCGCTCCTATTACAGATAGCTTATTGTGCTTAGCGGCATCTCAAAGCGCATGAAGTGACGAGTGCAATGCACTATTAAACCTCTAGGGTAAGGCAAGCAGAGACCCGATTAGATCATTTCATATTATGGTTAATTTAAGAATTCAGCAAAATTCTATCACATTTGTTCAATTTACGTCGTTCCTTTTTCAGATAGCGTACTGGCCTAGGTGGCATCTTAAAGCGCGTGGAATGGCGAGTAAAATGCACTATTAAACTTCTATGATAGGGCAATCAGAGACCCGATTAGATCATTTAATATTGTGGTTAATATAAGAATTCAGCATAATGCTATCACATTTGTTCAATTTACGTCGCTCCTATTACAGACAGCTTATTGGGCTTAGCGGCATCTCAAAGCGCATGAAATGACGAGTGAAATGCACTATTAAACTTCTAGGGTAGGGCAAACAGAGACCCGATTAGATCATTTTATATTATGGTTAATTTAAGAATTCAGCAAAATTCTATCACATTTGTTCAATTTACGTCGCTCCTATTTCAGATAGCGTCCTGGGCTAAGCGGCATCTAATGGCGCATGAAATGGCGAGTATAATGCACTATTAAACTTCTAGGATAAGGCAAACAGAGACCCGATTAGATCATTTTATGTTACGGTTAATATAAGAATTCAGCGTAATTCTATCACATTTGTTCAAGTTACGTCGCTCCTATTACAGATAGCTTATTGTGCTTAGCGGCATCTCAAAGCGCATGAAGTGACGAGTGCAATGCACTATTAAACCTCTAGGGTAAGGCAAGCAGAGACCCGATTAGTTCATTTCATATTATGGTTAATTTAAGAATTCAGCAAAATTCTATCACATTTGTTCAATTTACGTCGTTCCTATTTCAGATAGCGTACTGGCCTAGGCGGCATCTTAAAGCGCGTGGAATGGCGAGTAAAATGCACTATTAAACTTCTATGATAGGGCAATCAGAGACCCGATTAGATCATTTAATATTTTGGTTAATATAAGAATTCAGCGTAATGCTATCACATTTGTTCAATTTACGTCGCTCCTATTACAGACAGCGTATTGGGCTTAGCGGCATCTCAAAGCGCATGAAATGACGAGTGAAATGCACTATTAAACTTCTAGGGTAGGGCAAACAGAGACCCGATTAGATCATTTTATATTATGGTTAATTTAAGAATTCAGCAAAATTCTATCACATTTGTTCAATTTACGTCGTTCCTATTTCAGATAGCGTCCTGGGCTAAGCGGCATCTAATAGCGCATGAAATGGCGAGTATAATGCACTATTAAACTTCTAGGATAAGGCAAACAGAGACCCGATTAGATCATTTTATGTTATGGTTAATATAAGAATTCAGCGTAATTCTATCCCATTTGTTCAAGTTACGTCGCTCCTATTTCAGATAGCGTACTGGGCTAGGCGGCATCTTAAAGCGCGTGGAATGGCGAGTAAAATGAACTACTAAACTTCTATGATAGGGCAATCAGGCACTCGATTAGATCATTTTATATTTTGTTTAATATAAGATTTCAGGGAAATTCTATCTCATTTGTTCAATTTACGTCGCTCCTATTTCAGTTAGCGTATTCGGCTAAGCGGCATCTCAAAGAGCATGAAATGCCGAATAAAATGCACTAGTAAACTTCTAGGCTAGGGCGAACAGAGACCCGATTAGATCATTTTACATTATGATTAATAAAAGAATTCAGCGAAATTCTATCACATTTGTTCCTCTTACGTCGCTGGTATTTCAGATAGCGTATTGGGCTACGCGGCATCTCAAAGCGCATGAAATGGCGAGTAAAATGCACTATTAAACTTCTAGCGTAGGGCAAACAGAGTCCCGATAAGATCAATTTATATTATGGTTAATTTAAGAATTCAGCGAAATTCTATCACATTTGTTCAATTTACGTCGCTCCTATTTCAGATAGCGTATTGGGCTAAGCGGCATCTCAAAGCGCATGAAATGGCGAGTAAAATGCACTCTTAAACTTCAAGGGTAGGGCAAACGGAGACCCGATTAGATCATTTTATATTATGGTTAATTTAAGAATTCAGAAAAATTCTATTACGTTTGTTCAATTTACGTCGTTCCTATTTCAGATAGCGTATTGGGCTATGCGGCATCTCAAAGCGCATGAAATGACGAGTAAAATGCACTGTTAAACTTCTAGGGTAGGGCAAACAGAGACCCGATTAGTTCATTTTATATTACGGTTAATATAAGAATTCAGCGTAATTCTATCACATTTGTTCAACTTACGTCGCTCCTATTTCAGATAGCGTACTGGGCTAGGCGGTATCTCAAAGCGCGTGGAAGGGCGAGTAAAATGCACTACTAAACTTCTATGATAGGGCAATCAGAGACCCGGTTAGATCATTTTATATTTTGGTTAATATAAGAATTCAGCGAAATTCTATCACATTTGTTCAATTTACGTCGCGCCTATTTCAGATAGCTTATTGGGCTAAGCGGCATCGCAAAGCGCATGAAATGACGAGTGAAATGCACTATTAAACTTCTAGGGAAGGGCAAACAGAGACCCGATTAGATCATTTTACATTAAGGTTAATATAAGAATTCAGGGAAATTCTATCACATTTGTTCAACATACGTCGCTCCTATTTCAGATAGCGTACTGGGCTAAGCGGCATCTTAAAGCGCGTGGAATGGCGAGTAAAATGCACTATTAAACTTCTACGATAGGGCAATCAGAGACCCGATTAGATCATTTTATATTTTGGTTAATATAAGAATTCAGCGAAATTCTATCACATTTGTTCAATTTGCGTCGCTCCTATTTCAGATAGCTTATTGGGCTAAGCGGCACCTCAAAGCGCATGAAATGGCGAGTGAAATGCACTATTAATCTTCTAGGGTAGGGCAATCAGAGACCCCATTAGATCATTTTATATTATGGTTAATTTAAGAATTCAGCGAAATTCTATCACATTTGTTCAATTTACGTCGCTCGTATTTCAGATAGCGTATTGGGCTAAGCGGCATCTCAAAGCGCATGAAATGGCGAGTAAAATGCACTATTAAGCTTCTAGGGTAAGGCAAACAGAGACCCGATTAGATCATTTTATATTACGGTTAATATAAGAATTTAGAGTAATTCTATCACATTTGTTCAATTTACGTCGCCCCTATTTCAGATAGCGTATTGGGCTAATCGGCATCTCAAAGCGCATGAAATGGCGAGTCAAATGCACTGTTAAACTTCTATGATAGGGAAATCAGAGACCCGATTAGATCATTTTATATTTTGGTTAATATAAGATTTCAGCGAAATTCTATGACATTTGGTCAATTTACGTCGCTCCTATTTCAGATAGCTTATTGGGCTAAGCGGCATCTCAAAGCGCATGAAATTACGAGTGAAATGCACTATTAAACTACAAGGATAGGGCGAACAAAGACCCGATTAGATCATTTTATATTATGGTTAAGTTAAGAATTCAGCGTAATTCTGTCACATTTGTCCAACTTACGTAGCTCCTATTTCAGATAGCGTACTGGGCTAGGCGGCAACATAAAGCGCGTGGAATGGCGAGTAAAATGCACCATTAAACTTCTATGGTAGGGCAATCAGAGAACCGATTAGATCATTTTATATTACGGTTAATATAAGAATTCAGCGTAATTCTATCACATTTGTTCAACTTTCGTCGCTCCTATTTCAGATAGCGTACTGAGCTAGGAGGCATCTTAAAGCGCGTGGAATGGCGAGTAAAATGCAATATTAAACTTCTCTGATAGGGCAATCAGAGACCCGATTACATCATTTTATATTTTGGTTATTATAAAGATTCAGCGAAATTCTATCACAATTGTTCAATTTACGTCGCTCCTATTTCAGATAGCGTATTGGGCTAAGCGGCAACTCAAAGCGCATGAAATGACGAGTGAAATGCACTATTAAACTTCTCGGGTAGGGCGAACAGAGACCCGATTAGATCATTTTACATTAAGGTTAATATAAGAATTCAGGGAAATTCTATCACATTTCTTCAATTTACGTCGCTCCTATTTCAAATAGCGTACTCGGATAGGCGGCATCTTAAAGCGCGTGGAATGGCGAGTAAAATGCACTATTAAACTTCTATGATAGGGCAATCAGAGACCCGATTAGATCATTTTATATTTTGGTTAATATAAGAATTCAGCGAAATTCTATTACATTTGTTCAATTTACGTCGCTCCTATTTCAGATAGCGTATTGGGCTAAGCGGCATCTCAAAGCGCATGGATTGACGAGTGAAATGCTCTATTAAACTTCTGGGGTAGGGCGAACAGAAACCCGAATAGATCATTTTATATTACGGTTAATATAAGAATTCAGCGTAATTCTATCACATTTGTTCAATTTACGTCGCTCCAATTTCAGATAGCGTATTGGGCTAA
>CAKAJE020001675.1:0-173314 GCA_916610135.2 Macropis europaea | reverse complement strand
ATCATTTTATATTATGGTTAATTTAATAATTCAGCCAAATTCTATCACATTTGTTCAATTTACCTCGCTCCTATTTCAGATAGCTTATTGGTCTAAGCGGCATCTCAAAGCGCATGAAATGACGAGTCAAATGCACCATTAATCTTCTAGGGTAGGGCGAACAGAGACCCGATTAGATCATTTTACGTTAAGGTTAATATAAGAATTCCGCGAGATTCTCTCACATTTGTTCAATTTACGTCGCTGATATTTCAGATAGCGTTTTGGGCTAAGCGGCATCTCAAAGCGCAAGAAATGGCGAGTAAAATGCACTGTTAAACTTCTAGGGTGGGGCAAACAGAGACCCGTTTAGATCATTTTATATTATGGTTAATTTAAGAATTCAGCGAAATTCTATCACATTTGTTCAATTCACGTCGATCCTATTGCAGATAGCGTATTGGGCTAACCGGCATCTCAAAGCGCATGAAATGGCGAGTAAAATGCACTATTAAACTTCTAGGGTAATGCAAACAGAGATACGATTAGATCATTTTATATTACGGTTAATATAAGAATTCAGCGTAATTCTATCACATTTGTTCAACATACGTCGCTCCTATTTCAGATAGTGTACTGGGCTAGGCGGCATCTCAAAGCTCATGAAATGACGAGTGAAATGCACTATTAAACTTCTTTGGTAGGGCGAATAGAGACCCGATTACATCATTTTATATTATGGTTAATTTAAGAATTCAGCAAAATTCTATCACATTGTTCAATTTACGTCGCTCCTATTTCAGATAGCGTACTGGGCTAGGCGGCATCTTAAAGCGCGTGGAATGGCGAGTAAAATGCACTATTAAACTTCTATGATAGGGCAATCAGAGACCCGATTAGATCATTTTATATTTTGGTTAATATAAGAATTCAGCGAAATTCTATCACATTTGTTCAATTTACGTCGCTCCTATTTCAGATAGCGTATTGGGCTAAGCGGCATCTCACAGCGCATGAAATGGCGAGTAAAATGAACTGTTAAACTTCTAGGGTGGGGCAAACAGAGACCCGATTACATCATTTTATATTATGGTTAATTTAAGAATTCAGCAAAATTCTATCACATTGTTCAATTTACGTCGCTCCTATTTCAGATAGCGTACTGGGCTAGGCGGCATCTTAAAGCGCCTGGAATGGCGAGTAAAATGCACTATTAAACTTCTATGATAGGGCGAACAGAGACCCGATTAGATCATTTTACATTAAGGTTAATATAAGAATTCAGGGAAATTCTATCACGTTTTTCAATTTACGTCGCTCCGATTTCAGATAGCGTATTGGGGTAAGCGGCATCTCAAAGCGCATGAAATGGCGAGTAAAATGCACTGTTAAACTTCTAGGGTAGGGCAAACAGAGACCCGATTAGATCATTTTATATTTTGGTTAATATAAGAATTCAGTGAAATTCTATCACATTTGTTCAATTTACGTCGCTCCTATTTCAGATAGCGTATTGGGCTAAGCGGCATCTCAAAACGCATGAAATGACGAGTGAAAGGCACTATTAAACTTCTGGGGTAGGGCGTACAGAGACCCTATTAGATCATTTTACATTAAGGTTAATATAAGAATTCAGGGAAATTCTATCACATTTTTTCAATTTACGTCGTTCCTATTTCAGCCAGCGTACTGGGCTAGGTGGCATCTTAAAACGCGAGGAATGGCGAGTAATATGCACTGTTCAACTTCTATGATAGGGCAATCAGAGACCCGATTAGATCATTTTATATTTTGGTTATTATATGAATTCAGCGAAATTCTATCACATTTGTTCAATTTACGTCGCTCCTATTTCAGATAGCTTATTGGGCTAAGCGGCATCTCAGAGCGCATGAAATGGCGATTAAAATGCACTGTTAAACTTCTAGGGTAGGGCAAACAGAGACCCGATTAGATCATTTCATATTATGGTTTATTTAAGAATTCAGAAAAAATCTATCACATTTGTTCAATTTACGTCGCTCCTATTTCACATAGCTTATTGGGCTAAGCGGCATCTCAAAGCGCATGAAATGACGAGTGAAATGCACTATTAAACTTCTAGGATAAAGCAAACAGAGACCCGATTAGATCATTTTATATTACGGTTAATATAAGAATTCAGCGTAATCCTATCACATTTGTTCAATTTACGGCGCTGATATTTCAGATAGCGTATTGGGCTAAGCGGCATCTCAAAGCGCAAGAAATGGCGAGTAAAATGCACTATTAAACTTCTAGGGTAGGGCAAACAGAGACCCGATATGATCATTTTATATTATGGTTAATTTAAGAATTTAGCGAAACTCCATCATATTTGTTCAATTTCCGTCGCGCCTATTTCAGATAGCGTATTGGGCTAAGCGGCACCTCAATGCGCATGAAATGGCGAGTAAAATGCACTATTAAACTTCTAGGATAAGGCAAACAGAGACCCGATTTGATCATTGTATATTACGGTTAATATAAGAATTCAGCGAAATTCTATCACAATTGTTCAATTTACGTCGCTCCTATTTCAGATAGCGTATTGGGCTAAGCGGCATCTCAAAGCGCATGAAGTGGCGAGTAAAATGCACTATTAAACTTCTAGGGTAAGGCAAACAGAGACCCGATTAGATCATTTTATATTATGGTTAATTTAAGAATTCAGCCAAATTCTATCACATTTGTTCAATTTACGTCGCTACTATTTCATATAGCGTATTGGGCTAAGCGGCATGTCAAAGCGCAAGAAATGGCGAGTAAAATGCACTATTAATCTTCTAGGGTAGGGCAAACAGAGACACGATTAGATCATTTTATATTATGGTTAATTTAATAATTCAGCCAAATTCTATCACATTTGTTCAATTGACGTCGCTCCTATTTCAGATAGCGTATTGGGCTAAGCGTCATCTCAAAGCACATGAAATGGCGAGTAAAATGCACTGCTAAACTTGTAGGGTAGGACAAACAGAGACCCGATTAGATCATTTTATATTATGGTTAATTTAAGAATTCAGCCAAATTCTATCACATTTGTTCAATTTACGTCGCTCCTATGTCAGATAGCTTATTGGGCTAAGCGCCATCTCAAAGCGCATGAAATGGCGAGCAAAATGCACTGCTAAACTTGTAGGGTAGGGCAAACAGAGACCCGATTAGATCATTTTATATTATGGTTAATTTAAGATGTCAGCAAAATTCTGTCACATTTGTTCAATTTACGTCGCTCCTATTTCAGATAGCGTATTGGGCTAAGCGGCTTCTCAAAGCGCAAGAAATGCCGAGTAAAATGCACTATTAAACTTCTAGGATAGGGCAATCAGAGACCCGGTTAGATCATTTTATATTATGGTTAATTTAAGAATTCAGCGTAATTATATCACATTTGTTCAAGTTACGTCGCTGATATTTCATATAGCGTATTGGGCTAAGCGGCATGTCAAAGCGCAAGAAATGGCGAGTAAAATGCACTATTAATCTTCTAGGGTAGGGCAAACAGAGACACGATTAGATCATTTTATATTATGGTTAATTTAATAATTCAGCCAAATTCTATCACATTTGTTCAATTGACGTCGCTCCTATTTCAGATAGCGTATTGGGCTAAGCGTCATCTCAAAGCGCATGAAATGGCGAGTAAAATGCACTGCTAAACTTGTAGGGTAGGGCAAACAGAGACCCGATTAGATCATTTTATATTATGGTTAATTTAAGATGTCAGCAAAATTCTGTCACATTTGTTCAATTTACGTCGCTCCAATTTCAGATAGCGTACTGGGCTAGGCGGCATCTTAAAGCGCGTGGAAGGGCGTGTAAAATGCACTACTAAACTTCTATGATAGGGCAATCAGAGACCTGATTAGATCATTTTATATTTTGGTTAATATAAGAATTCAGCGAAATTCTATCACATTTGTTCAATTTATGTTGCTCCTATTTCAGATAGCGTATTGGGCTAAGCGGCATCTCAAAGCGCATGAAATGACGAGTGAAATGCACTATTAAACTTCTAGGGTTGGGCGAACAAAGACCCGATTAGACTATTTTACATTAAGGTTAATATAAGAATTCAGGGAAATTCTATCACATTTGTTCCATTCACGTCGCTCATATTTCTGATAGCGTATTGGGCTAAGCGCCATCTCAAAGCGCATGAAATGGCGAGTAAAATGCACTATTAAACTTCTAGGGTAGGACAAACAGAGACGCGATTAGATCATTTCATATTATGGTTAATTTAAGAATTCAGCGAAATTCTATCACATTTGTTCAATTTACGTCGCTCTTATTTCAGATAGCGTATTGGGCTAAGCGGCATCTCAAAGCGCATTAAATGGCGAGTAAAATGCAATACTAAACGTCTAGGATAAGGCAAACAGAGACCCGATTAGATCATTTTATATTACGGTTAATATAAGAATTCAGCGTAATTCTATCACATTTGTTCAACTTACGTCGCTCCTATTTCAGATAGCGTACTGGGCTAGGCGGCATCTTAAAGCGCGTGGAATGGCGAGTAAAATGCACTATTAAACTTCTATGATAGGGCAATCAGAGACCCGATTAGATCATTTTATATTTTGATTAATATAAGATTTCAGGGAAATTCTATCACATTTGTTCAATTTACATCGCTCCAATTTCAGATAGCGTATTGGGCTAAGCGGCATCACAAAGCGCATGAAATGCCGAGGAAAATGCACAATTAAACTTCTAGGGTAAGGCAAACAGAGACCCGATTAGATCATTTTATATAACGGTTAATATAAGAATTCAGCGTAATTCTATCCCATTTGTTTAACTTACGTCGCTCCTATTTCAGATAGCGTACTGCGCTAGGCGGCATCTTAAAGCGCCTGGAATGGCGAGTAAAATGCACTGTTAAACTTCTATGATAGGGCAATCCGAGACCCGATTAGATCATTTTACATTAAGGTTAATATAAGAATTCTGGGAAATTCTATCACATTTGTTGAACATACGTCGCTCCTATTTCAGATAGTGTACTGGGCTAGGCGGCATCTTGAAGCGCGTGGAAGGGCCAGTAAAATGCACTACTAAACTTCTATGAGAGGGCAATCAGAGAACCGATTAGATCATTTTATATTTTGGTTAATATAAGAATTCAGCGAAATTCTATCACATTTGTTCCATTCACGTCGCTCTTATTTCAGATAGCGTATTGGGCTAAGCGGCATCTCAAAGCGCATTAAATGGCGAGTAAAATGCAATACTAAACGTCTAGGATAAGGCAAACAGAGACCCGATTAGATCATTTTATATTACGGTTAATATAAGAATTCAGCGAAATTCTATCACATTTGTTCAATTTACGTCGCTCCTATTTCAGATATCGTATTGGGCTAAGCGGCATCTCACAGCGCATGAAATGGGGAGTAAAATGAACTGTTAAACTTCTAGGCTAGGGCGAAGAGAGACCCGATCAGATCATTTTACATTATGGTTAATAAAAGAATTCAGCGAAATTCTATCACATTCGTTCAACTTACGTCGCTCCTATTTCAGATAGCGTATTGGTCTAAGCGGCATCTCAAAGAGCATGAAATGACGAGTGAAATGCACTATTAAACTTCTAGGGTAGGGCAAACAGAGACCCGATTAGATCATTTTATATTATGGTTAATAAAAGAATTCAGCGAAGTTCTATCACATTTGTTCAATTTACGTCGCTCCTGTTTCAGATAGCGTATGCGGCTATGCGGCTTCTCAAAGCGCATGAAATGGCGAATAAATTGCACTATTAAACTTCTAGGGTAGGGCAAACAGAGACCCGATTAGATCATTTTATATTATGGTTAATTTAAGAATTCAGCGAAGTTCTATCACATTTGTTCAATTTACGTCGCTCCTATTTCAGATAGCGCATTGGGCTAAGCAGCATCTCAAAGCGCATGAAATGGCGAGTGAAATGCACTATGAAACTTCTAGGATATGGCAAACAGAGGCCCGATTAGATCATTTTATATTACGGTTAATATAAGAATTCAGCGTAATTCTATCACATTTGTTCATCTTACGTCGCTCCTATTTCAGATAGCGTACTGGGCTAGGCGGGATCTTAAAGCGGGTGGAAGGGCGAGTAAAATGCACTACTAAACTTCTATGATAGAGCAATCAGAGACCCGATTAGATCATTTTATATTTTGTTTAATATAAGATTTCAGGGAAATTCTATCACATTTGTTCAATTTACGTCCCTCATATTTCAGATAGCGTATTGGGCTAAGCGGCATCTCAAAGCGCATGAAATGGCGAGTGAAATGCACCATTAGACTTCTATGGTAGGGCGAACAGAGACCCGATTAGATCATTTTACATTAAGGTTAATATAAGGATTCACGGAAATTCTACCACATTTGTTCAATTTACATCGCTCCTATTTCAGATAGCGTATTGGTCTAAGCGGCATCTCAAAGCGCATGAAATGACGAGTGAAATGCACTATTAAACTTCTAGGGTAGGGCAAACAGAGACCCGATTAGATCATTTTATATTATGGTTAATTTAAGAATTCAGCAAAATTGTATCACATTTGTTCAATTTACGTCGCTCCTATTTCAGATAGCGTATTGGGCTAAGCGGCATCTCAAAGCGCATGAAATGGCGACTAAAATGCACTATTAAACTTTTAGGCTAGGGCGAACAGAGACCCGATTAGATCATTTTACATTTTGATTAATAAAAGAATTCAGCGAAATTCTATCACATTTGTTCAATTTACGTCGCTCCTATTCCAAATAGCATATTGGGCTAAGCGGCATCTCAAAGCGCATGAAATGGCGACTAAAATGCAGTATTAAACTTCTAGGGTAGGGCGAACAGAGACCCGATTCGATCATTTTACATTAAGGTTAATATAAGGATTCACGGAAATTCTACCACATTTGTTCAATTTACGTCGCTCCTATTTCAGATAGCGTACTGGTCTAGGCGGCATCTCAAAGCGCATGAAATGGCGAGTGAAATGCACTATCAGACTTCTATGGTAGGGCGAACAGAGACCCGATCAGATCATTTTACATTAAGGTTAATATAAGAATTCACGGAAATTCTATCACATTTGTTCAATTTACGTCGCTCCTATTTCAGATAGCGCATTGGGCTAAGCGGCCTCTCAAAGCGCATGAAATGGCGAGTGAAATGCACTATTAGACTTCGATGGTAGGGCGAACAGAGACCCGATAGGATCATTTACATTAAGGTTAATATAAGAATTCACGGAAATTCTATCACATTTGTTCAATTTACGTCGCTCCTATTTCAGATAGCGTATTGGGCTATGCGGCATCTCAAAGCGCATGAAATGGCGAATGAAATGCACTATTAAACTTCTAGGCTAGGGCGAAGAGAGACCCGATCAGATCATTTTACATTATGGTTAATAAAAGAATTCAGCGAAATTCTATCACATTCGTTCAACTTACGTCGCTCCTATTTCAGATAGCGTATTGGTCTAAGCGGCATCTCAAAGAGCATGAAATGACGAGTGAAATGCACTATTAAACTTCTAGGGTAGGGCAAACAGAGACCCGATTAGATCATTTTATATTATGGTTAATAAAAGAATTCAGCGAAGTTCTATCACATTTGTTCAATTTACGTCGCTCCTGTTTCAGATAGCGTATGCGGCTATGCGGCTTCTCAAAGCGCATGAAATGGCGAATAAATTGCACTATTAAACTTCTAGGGTAGGGCAAACAGAGACCCGATTAGATCATTTTATATTATGGTTAATTTAAGAATTCAGCGAAGTTCTATCACATTTGTTCAATTTACGTCGCTCCTATTTCAGATAGCGCATTGGGCTAAGCAGCATCTCAAAGCGCATGAAATGGCGAGTGAAATGCACTATGAAACTTCTAGGATATGGCAAACAGAGGCCCGATTAGATCATTTTATATTACGGTTAATATAAGAATTCAGCGTAATTCTATCACATTTGTTCATCTTACGTCGCTCCTATTTCAGATAGCGTACTGGGCTAGGCGGGATCTTAAAGCGGGTGGAAGGGCGAGTAAAATGCACTACTAAACTTCTACGATAGAGCAATCAGAGACCCGATTAGATCATTTTATATTTTGTTTAATATAAGATTTCAGGGAAATTCTATCACATTTGTTCAATTTACGTCGCTCATATTTCAGATAGCGTATTGGGCTAAGCGGCATCTCAAAGCGCATGAAATGGCGAGTGAAGTGCACCATTAGCCTTCTATGGTAGGGCGAACAGAGACCCGATTAGATCATTTTACATTAAGGTTAATATAAGGATTCACGGAAATTCTACCACATTTGTTCAATTTACATCGCTC
Organism: Macropis europaea; assembly: GCA_916610135.2. Classification (NCBI taxonomy): domain Eukaryota; kingdom Metazoa; phylum Arthropoda; class Insecta; order Hymenoptera; family Melittidae; genus Macropis; species Macropis europaea. The sequence goes on along the minus strand of CAKAJE020001675.1, from coordinate 164,976 downwards.
CTATTTCAGATAGCGTATTGGTCTAAGCGGCATCTCAAAGCGCATGAAATGACGAGTGAAATGCACTATTAGACTTCTATGGTAGGGCGAACAGAGACCCGGTTAGATCATTTTACATTAAGGTTAATATAAGGATTCACGGAAATTCTACCACATTTGCTCAATTTACGTCGCTCCTATTTCAGATAGCGTATTGGTCTAAGCGGCATCTCAAAGCGCATGAAATGACGAGTGAAATGCACTATTAAACTTCTAGGGTAGGGCAAACAGACACCCGATTAGATCATTTTATATTATGGTTAATTTAAGAATTCAGCAAAATTCTACCACATTTGTTCAATTTACGTCGCTCCTATTTCAGATAGCGTATTGGGCTAAGCGGCTTCTCAAAGCGCAAGAAATGCCGAGTAAAATGCACTATTAAACTTCTTGGGTAGGGCGAACAGAGACCCGATTACATCATTTTATATTATGGTTAATTTATCAATTCAGCGAAATTCTATCACATTTGTTTAATTTACGTCGCTCCTATTTCAGATAGCGTATTGGGCTAAGCGGCACCTCAATGCGCATGAAATGGCAAGTAAAATGCACTATTAAACTTCTAGGATAGGGCAATCAGAGACCCGGTTAGATCATTTTATATTATGGTTAATTTAAGAATTCAGCGTAATTATATCACATTTGTTCAAGTTACGTCGCTGATATTTCATATAGCGTATTGGGCTAAGCGGCATGTCAAAGCGCAAGAAATGCGAGTAAAATGCACTATTAATCTTCTAGGGTAGGGCAAACAGAGACACGATTAGATCATTTTATATTATGGTTAATTTAATAATTCAGCCAAATTCTATCACATTTGTTCAATTGACGTCGCTCCTATTTCAGATAGCGTATTGGGCTAAGCGTCATCTAAAAGCGCATGAAATGGCGAGTAAAATGCACTGCTAAACTTGTAGGGTAGGGCAAACAGAGACCCGATTAGATCATTTTATATTATGGTTAATTTAAGATGTCAGCAAAATTCTGTCACATTTGTTCAATTTACGTCGCTCCTATTTCAGATAGCGAACTGGGCTAGGCGGAATCTTAAAGCGCGTGGAATGATGAGTAAAATGCACTATTAAACTTCTAGAGTAGGGCAAACAGAGACCCGATTAGATCATTTCATATTATGGTTAATTTAAGAATTCAGCGAAATTCTATCACATTTGTTCAATTTACATCGCTACTATTGCAGATAGCGTATTGGGCTAAGCGGCATCTCAATGCGCATGAAATGGCGAGTAAAATGCACGGTTAAACTTCTAGGATAAGGCAAACGGAGACCCGATTAGACCATTTTATATTACGGTTAATATAAGAATTCAGCGTAATTCTATCACATTTGTTCAACTTACGTCGCTCCTATTGCAGATAGCGTACTGGGCTAGGCGGCATATTAAAGCGCGTGGAATGGCGAGTAAAATGCACTCTTAAACTTCTATGATAGGGCAATCAGAGACCCGATTAGATCATTTTATATTTTGGTTAATATAAGAATTCAGTGAAATTCTATCACATTTGTTCAATTTATGTTGCTCCTATTTCAGATAGCGTATTGGGCTAAGCGGCATCTCAAAGCGCATGAAATGACGAGTGAAATGCACTATTAAACTTCTAGGGTTGGGCGAACAAAGACCCGATTAGACTATTTTACATTAAGGTTAATATAAGAATTCAGGGAAATTCTATCAGATTTGTACCATTCACGTCGCTCATATTTCTGATAGCGTATTGGGCTAAGCGCCATCTCAAAGCGCATGAAATGGCGAGTAAAATGCACTATTAAACTTCTAGGGTAGGGCAAACAGAGACCCGATTAGATCATTTTATATTATGGTTAATTTAAGAATTCAGCCAAATTCTATCACATTTGTTCAATTTACGTCGCTCCAATTTCAGATAGCGTATTGGGCTAAGCGGCATCACAAAGCGCATGAAATGCCGAGGAAAATGCACAATTAAACTTCTAGGGTAAGGCAAACAGAGACCCGATTAGATCATTTTATATAACGGTTAATATAAGAATTCAGCGTAATTCTATCCCATTTGTTTAACTTACGTCGCTCCTATTTCAGATAGCGTACTGGGCTAGGCGGCATCTTAATGGGCCTGGAATGGCGAGTAAAATGCACTGTTAAACTTCTATGATAGGGCAATCCGAGACCCGATTAGATCATTTTACATTAAGGTTAATATAAGAATTCTGGGAAATTCTATCACATTTGTTGAACATACGTCGCTCCTATTTCAGATAGCGTACTGGGCTGGGCGGCATCTTAAAGCGCCTGGAATGGCGAGTAAAATGCACTATTAAACTTCTATGATAGGGCAATCCGAGACCCGATTAGATCATTTTACATTAAGGTTAATATAAGAATTCTGGGAAATTCTATCACATTTGTTGGACATACGTCGCTCCTATTTCAGATAGTGTACTGGGCTAGGCGGCATCTTGAAGCGCGTGGAAGGGCGAGTAAAATGCACTACTAAACTTCTATGAGAGGGCAATCAGAGAACCGATTAGATCATTTTATATTTTGGTTAATATAAGAATTCAGCGAATTTCTATCACATTTGTTCAATTTACGTCGCTCCTATATCAGATATCGTATTGGGCTAAGCGGCATCTCACAGCGCATGAAATGGGGAGTAAAATGAACTGTTAAACTTCTAGGCTAGGGCGAAGAGAGACCCGATCAGATCATTTTACATTATGGTTAATAAAAGAATTCAGCGAAATTCTATCACATTCGTTCAACTTACGTCGCTCCTATTTCAGATAGCGTATTGGTCTAAGCGGCATCTCAAAGAGCATGAAATGACGAGTGAAATGCACTATTAAACTTCTAGGGTAGGGCAAACAGAGACCCGATTAGACCATTTTATATTATGGTTAATAAAAGAATTCAGCGAAGTTCTATCACATTTGTTCAATTTACGTCGCTCCTGTTTCAGATAGCGTATGCGGCTATGCGGCTTCTCAAAGCGCATGAAATGGCGAATAAATTGCACTATTAAACTTCTAGGGTAGGGCAAACAGAGACCCGATTAGATCATTTTATATTATGGTTAATTTAAGAATTCAGCGAAGTTCTATCACATTTCTTCAATTTACGTCGCTCCTATTTCAGATAGCGCATTGGGCTAAGCAGCATCTCAAAGCGCATGAAATGGCGAGTGAAATGCACTATGAAACTTCTAGGATATGGCAAACAGAGGCCCGATTAGATCATTTTATATTACGGTTAATATAAGAATTCAGCGTAATTCTATCACATTTGTTCATCTTACGTCGCTCCTATTTCAGATAGCGTACTGGGCTAGGCGGGATCTTAAAGCGGGTGGAAGGGCGAGTAAAATGCACTACTAAACTTCTATGATACAGCAATCAGAGACCCGATTAGATCATTTTATATTTTGTTTAATATAAGATTTCAGGGAAATTCTATCACATTTGTTCAATTTACGTCGCTCATATTTCAGATAGCGTATTGGGCTAAGCGGCATCTCAAAGCGCATGAAATGGCGAGTGAAATGCACCATTAGACTTCTATGGTAGGGCGAACAGAGACCCGATTAGATCATTTTACATTAAGGTTAATATAAGGATTCACGGAAATTCTACCACATTTGTTCAATTTACATCGCTCCTATTTCAGATAGCGTATTGGTCTAAGCGGCATCTCAAAGCGCATGAAATGACGAGTGAAATGCACTATTAAACTTCTAGGGTAGGGCAAACAGAGACCCGATTAGATCATTTTATATTATGGTTAATTTAAGAATTCAGCAAAATTCTATCACATTTGTTCAATTTACGTCGCTCCTATTTCAGATAGCGTATTGGGCTAAGCGGCATCTCAAAGCGCATGAAATGGCGACTAAAATGCACTATTAAACTTTTAGGCTAGGGCGAACAGAGACCCGATTAGATCATTTTACATTTTGATTAATAAAAGAATTCAGCGAAATTCTATCACATTTCTTCAATTTACGTCGCTCCTATTTCAAATAGCATATCGGGCTAAGCGGCATCTCAAAGCGCATGAAATGGCGACTAAAATGCACTATTAAACTTCTAGGGTAGGGCGAACAGAGACCCGATTCGATCATTTTACATTAAGATTAAGATAAGAATTCACGGAAATTCTATCACATTTGTTCAATTTACGTCGCTCCTATTTCAGATAGCGTATTGGGCTATGCGGCATCTCAAAGCGCATCAAATGGCGAACAAAATGCACTATTAAACTTCTAGGCTAGGGCGAACAGAGACCCGATTTGATCATTTTACATTAAGGTTAATATAAGGATTCACGGATATTCTATCACATTTGTTCAATTTACGTCGCTCCTGTTTCAGATAGCGTGTTGGGCTATGCGGCATCTCAAAGCGCATGAAATGGCGAGTGAAATGCACTATTAAACTTCTAGGGTAGGTCAAACAGAGACTCGATTCGATCATTTTACATTATGGTTAATAAAAGAATTCAGCGAAATTCTATCAGATTTGTTCAACTTACGTCGCTCGTATTTCAGATAGCGTATTGGGCTAAGCGGCATCTCAAAGCGCTTGAAATGGAGAGCAAAATGCACTATTAAACTTCTAGGATAAGCCAAACAGAGACCCGATTAGATCATTTTATATTACGGTTAATATAAGAATTCAGCGTAATTCTATTACATTTGTTCAACTTACGTCGCTCCCATTTCAGATAGCGTATTGGGATAAGAGGAATCTCAAAGCGCATGGAATCGCGAACTAAATGCACTATTAAACTTCTAGGCTAGGGCGAACAGAGACCCGATTAGATCATTTTATATTTTGTTTAATATAAGATTTCAGGGAAATTCTATCACATTTGTTCAACTTACGTCGCTCCTATTTCAGATAGCGTATTGGGCTAAGCGGCATCTCAAAGCGCAGGAAATGGCGAGTGAAATGCACCATTAGACTTCTATGGTAGGGCGAACAGAGACCCGATTAGATCATTTTACATTAAGGTTAATATAAGGATTCACGGAAATTCTACCACATTTGTTCAATTTACGGCGCTCCTATTTCAGATAGCGTACTGGTCTAGGCGGCATCTCAAAGCGCATGAAATGGCGAGTGAAATGCACTATCAGACTTCTATGGTAGGGCGAACAGAGACCCGATCAGATCATTTTACATTAAGGTTAATATAAGAATTCACGGAAATTCTATCACATTTGTTCAATTTACGCCGCTCCTATTTCAGATAGCGTATTGGGCTAAGCGGCCTCTCAAAGCGCATGAAATGGCGAGTGAAATGCACTATTAGACTTCGATGGTAGGGCGAACAGAGACCTGATAGGATCATTTTACATTAAGGTTAATATAAGAATTCACGGAAATTCTATCACATTTGTTCAATTTACGTCGCTCCTATTTCAGATAGCGTATTGGGCTATGCGGCATCTCAAAGCGCATGAAATGGCGAATGAAATGCACTATTAAACTTCTAGGCTAGGGCGAAGAGAGACCCGATCAGATCATTTTACATTATGGTTAATAAAAGAATTCAGCGAAATTCTATCACATTCGTTCAATTTACGTCGCTCCTATTTCAGATAGCGCATTGGGCTAAGCAGCATCTCAAAGCGCATGAAATGGCGAGTGAAATGCACTATGAAACTTCTAGGATATGGCAAACAGAGGCCCGATTAGATCAGTTTATATTACGGTTAATATAAGAATTCAGCGTAATTCTATCACATTTGTTCATCTTACGTCGCTCCTATTTCAGATAGCGTACTGGGCTAGGCGGCATCTTAAAGCGCGTGGAAGGGCGAGTAAAATGCACTACTAAACTTCTATGATAGAGCAATCAGAGACCCGATTAGATCATTTTATATTTTGTTTAATATAAGATTTCAGGGAAATTCTATCACATTTGTTCAATTTACGTCGCTCATATTTCAGATAGCGTATTGGGCTAAGCGGCATCTCAAAGCGCATCAAATGGCGAATAAAATGCACTATTAAACTTCTAGTGTAGGGCAATCAGAGACCCGATTAGATCATTTTACATTAAGGTTAATATAAGGATTCACGGAAATTCTATCACATTTGTTCAATTTACGTCGCTCCTATTTCAGATAGCGTACTGGGCTAGGCGGCATCTTAAAGCGCGTGGAATGGCGAGTAAAATGCACTACTAAACTTCTATGATAGGGCAATCAGAGACCCGATTAGATCATTTTATATTTTGTTTAATATCAGATTTCAGGGAAATTGTATCACATTTGCTCATTTTACGTCGCTCCTATTTTAGATAGCGCATTCGGCTAAGAGGCATCTCAAAGCGCATGAAATGGCGAACAAAATGCACTATTAAACTTCTAGGCTAGGGCGAACAGAGCCCCGATCAGATCATTTTATATTACGGTTAATATAAGAATGCAGAGTAATTCTATCACATTTGTTCAACTTACGTCGCTCCTATTTCAGATAGCGTACTGGGCTAGGCGGCATCTCAAAGCGCATGAAATGGCGAGTGAAATGCACTATTAAACTTCTAGGATAAGCCAAACAGAGACCCGATTAGATCATTTTATATTACGGTTAATATAAGATTTCAGCAAAGTTCTATCACATTTGTTCAATTAACGTCGCTCCTATTTCAAATAGCGTATTGGGCTAAGCGGCATCGCAAAGCGCATGAAATGGCGAGTGAAATGCACTATTAGACTTCTATGGTAGGGCGAACAGAGACCCGATTAGATCATTTTACATTAAGGTTAATAAAAGAATTCAGCGAAATTCTATCACATTCGTTCAACTTACGTCGCTCCTATTTCAGATAGCGTATTGGGCTAAGCGGCATCTCAAAGCGCATGAAATGGCGAGTGAAATGCACTATTAAACTTCTAGGATAAGCCAAACAGAGACCCGATTAGATCATTTTATATTACGGTTAATATAAGATTTCAGCGAAGTTCTATCACATTTGTTCAATTTTCGTCGCTCCAATTTCAGATAGCGTATTGGGCTAAGCGGCATCTCAAAGCACATGAAATGGCGAGTCAAATGCACTATTAAACTTCTAGGATAAGGCAAACAGAGACCCGATTAGGTCATTTTATATTTTGTTTAATATAAGATTTCAGGGAAATTCTATCACATTTGCTCAATTTACGTCGCTCCTATTTCAGATAGCGTATCGGGCTAAGCGGCATCTCAAAGCGCATGAAATGGCGAACAAAATGCACTATCAAACTTCTAGGCTAGGGCAAACAGAGACCCGATAAGATCATTTTATATTATGGTTAATTTAAGAATTCAGCGAAATTCTATCACATTTGTTCAATTTACGTCGCTCCTATTTCAGATTGCTTATTGGGCTTAGCGGCATCTCAAAGCGCATGAAATGACGAGTGAAATTCACTATTAAACTTCTAGGGTAGGGCGAACAGAGACCCGATTCGATCATTTTACATTAAGGTTAATATAAGAATTCACGGAAATTCTATTACATTTGTTCAATTTACGTCGCTCCTGTTTCAGATAGCATATTGGGCTAAGCGGCATCTCAAAGCGCATGAAATGGTGACTAAAATGCACTATTAAACTTCTAGGCTAGGGCGAACAGAGACCCGATTAGATCATTTTATATTTTTGTTAATAAAAGAATTCAGCGAAATTCTATCACATTTGTTCAATTTACGTCGCTCCTATTTCAGATAGCATATTGGGCTAAGCGGCATCTCAAAGCGCATGAAATGACGAGTGAAATGCACTATTAAGCTTCTAGGGAGGGGCGTACAGAGACCCGATTAGATCATTTTACATTAAGGTTAATATAAGAATTCACGGAAATTCTATCACATTTGTTCAATTTACGTCGCTCATATTTCAGATAGCGTATTGGTCTAAGCGGCATCTCAAAGCGCATGAAATGGCGAGTGAAATGCACGATTAGACTTCTATGGTAGTGCGAACAGTGACCCGATTAGATAATTTTACATTAAGGTTAATATAAGAATTCACGGAAATTCTATCACATTTGGTCAATTTACGTCGCTCCAATTTCAGATAGCGTATTGGGCTATGCGGCATCTCAAAGCGCATGAAATGGCGAGTAAAATGCACTATTAAACTTCTAGGGTAGGGCAAACAGAGCCCCGATTAGATCATTTTATATTATGCTTAATTTAAGAATTCAGCAAAATTCTATCACATTTGTTCAATTTACGTCGCTCCTATTTCGGATAGCGTACTGGGCTAGGCGGCATCCTAAAGCGCGTGGAGTGTCGAGTAAAATGCACTATTAATCATCTATGATAGGGCAATCAGAGACCCGATTAGATCATTATATATTTTGGTTAATATAAGAATTCAGCGAAATTCTATCACATTTGTTCAATTTACGTCGCTCCTATTTCAGATAGCGTATTGGGCTAAGCGGCATCTCAAAACGCATGAAATGGCGAGTAAGATGCAATACTAAACTTCTAGGATAAGGCAAACAGAGACACGATTAGATCATTTTATATTATGGTTAATATAAGAATTCAGCGTAATTCTATCACATTTGTTCATCTTACGTCGCTCCTATTTCAGATAGCGTGTTCGGCTAAGCGGCATCTCAAAGCGCATGAAATGGCGAGTAAAATGCGCTATTAAACTTCTACGATTAGGCAAACAGAGACCCGATTAGATCATATTATATTACGGTTAATATAAGAATTCAGCGTAATTCTATCACATTTGTTCAAGTTACGTCGCTCCTATTTCAGATAGCGTACTGGGCTAGGCGGCATCTTAAAGCGCGTGGAATGGCGAGTAAAATGCACTACTAATCTTCTATGATAGGGCAATCAGAGACCCGATTAGATCAGTTTATATTTTGATTAATATAAGATTTCAGGGAAATTCTATCACATTTGTTCAATTTGCGTCGCTCCTATTTCAGATAGCGTGTTCGGCTAAGCGGCATCTCAAAGCGCATGAAATGGCGAATAAAATGCACTATTAAACTTCTAGGATCCGGCAAACACAGACCCGATTAGATCATTTTATATTACGGTTAATATAAGAATACGGCGTAATTCTATCACATTTGTTCAACTTACGTCGCTCCTATTTCAGATAGCGTACTGGGCTGGGCGGCAGCTTAAAGCGCGTGGAATGGCGAGTAAAATGCACTACTAAACTTCTATGATAGGGCAATCAGAGACCCGATTAGATCATTTTATATTGTGTTTAATATAAGATTTCAGGGAAATTGTATCACATTTGTTCAATTTACGTCGCTCCTATTTCAGATAGCGTGTTCGGCTAAGCGGCATCTCAAAGCGCATGAAATGGCGAGTAAAATGCACTATTAAACTTCTAGGGTAGGACAAACAGAGACGCGATTAGATCATTTCATATTATGGTTAATTTAAGAATTCAGCGAAATTCTATCACATTTGTTCAATTTACGTCGCTCTTATTTCAGATAGCGTATTGGGCTAAGCGGCATCTCAAAGCGCATTAAATGGCGAGTAAAATGCAATACTAAACGTCTAGGATAAGGCAAACAGAGACCCGATTAGATCATTTTATATTACGGTTAATATAAGAATTCAGCGTAATTCTATCACATTTGTTCAACTTACGTCGCTCCTATTTCAGATAGCGTACTGGGCTAGGCGGCATCTTAAAGCGCGTGGAATGGCGAGTAAAATGCACTACTAAACTTCTATGATAGGGCAATCAGAGACCCGATTAGATCATTTTATATTTTGATTAATATAAGATTTCAGGGAAATTCTATCACATCTGTTCAATTTACATCGCTCCTATTTCAGATAGCGTATTGGGCTAAGTGGCATCTCATAGCGCATGAAATGGCGACTAAAATGCACTATTAAACTTCTAGGCTAGGGCGCACAGAGACCCGATTAGATCATTTTATATTACGGTTAATATAAGAATTCAGCGTAATTCTATCACATTTGTTCATCTTACGTCGCTCCTATTTCAGATAGCGTACTGGGCTAGGCGGCATCTTAAAGCGCGTGGAATGGCAAGTAAAATGCACTATTAAACTTCTATGATAGGGCAATCAGAGACCCGATTAGATCATTTTATATTTTGGTTAATATAAGAATTCAGCGAAATTCTATCACATTTGTTCAATTTACGTCGCTCCTATTTCAGATAGCGTATTTGGCTAAGCGGCATCTCATAGCGCATGAAATGGCGACTAAAATGCACTATTCAACTTCTAGGCTAGGGCGAACAGAGCCCCGGTCAGATCATTTTATATTACGGTTAATATAAGAATGCAGAGTAATTCTATCAGATTTGTTCAACTTACGTCGCTCCTATTTCAGATAGCGTACTGGGCTAGGCGGCATCTCAAAGCGCATGAAATGGCGAGTGAAATGCACTATTAGAGTTCTATGGTAGGGTGAACAGAGACCCGATTATATCATTTTACATTAAGGTTAATATAAGAATTCACGAATATTCTATCACATTCGTTCAATTTACGGCGCTCCTATTTCAGATGGCGTATTGGGCTATGCGGCATATCAAATCGCATGAAATGGCGAGTAAAATGCACTATTAAACTTCTAGGGTAGGACAAACAGAGACCCGATTAGATCATTTTATATTACGGTTAATATAAGAATTCAGCGTAATTCTATCACATTTGTTCAACTTACGTCGCTCCTATTTCAGATAGCGTATTGGGCTAAGCGGCATCTCAAAGCGCATGAAATGGCGAGTAAAATGCGCTATTAAACTTCTACGATTAGGCAAACAGAGACCCGATTAGATCATATTATATTACGGTTAATATAAGAATTCAGCGTAATTCTATCACATTTGTTCAAGTTACGTCGCTCCTATTTCAGATAGCGTACTGGGCTAGGCGGCATCTTAAAGCGCGTGGAATGGCGAGTAAAATGCACTACTAATCTTCTATGATAGGGCAATCAGAGACCCGATTAGATCAGTTTATATTTTGATTAGTATAAGATTTCAGGGAAATTCTATCACATTTGTTCAATTTGCGTCGCTCCTATTTCAGATAGCGTATTGGGCTAAGCGGCATCTCATAGCGCATGAAACGGCGACTAAAATGCACTATTAAACTTCTAGGCTAGGGCGCACAGAGACCGATTAGATCATTTTATATTTTGGTTAATAAAAGAATTCAGCGAAATTCTATCACATTCGTTCAACTTACGTCGCTCCTATTTCAGATAGCGTATTGGGCTAAGCGGCATCTCAAAGCGCGTGAAATGGCGAGTAAAATGCAGTATTAAACTTCTAGGTTAGGACAAACTGAGACCCGATTAGATCATTTTATATTATGGTTAATAAAAGAATTCAGCGAAATTCTATCACATTTGTTCAACTTACGTCGCTCCTATTTCAGATAGCGTATTGGGCTAAGCGGCATCTCAAAGCGCATGAGATGGCGAGTGAAATGCACCATTAGACTTCTATGGTAGGGCGAACAGAGACCCGATTAGATGGTTTTACATTACGGTTAATATAAGGATTCACGGAAATTCTATCACATTTGTTCAATTTACGTCGCTCCTATTTCAGATAGCGTATTGGGCTATGCGGCATCTCAAAGCGCATGAGATGGCGAGTGAAATGCACCATTAGACTTCTATGGTAGGGCGAACAGAGACCCGATTAGATGGTTTTACATTACGGTTAATATAAGGATTCACGGAAATTCTATCACATTTGTTCAATTTACGTCGCTCCTATTTCAGATAGCGTATTGGGCTATGCGGCATCTCAAAGCGCATGAAATGTCGAGTAAAATGCACTATTAAACTTCTAGGGTAGGGCAAACAGAGACCCGATGAGATCATTTTATATTATGGTTAATTTAACAATTGAGCGAAATTCTATCACATTTGTTCAATTTACGTCGCTCCTATTTCAGATAGCGTATTGGGCTAAGCGGCATCTCAAAGCGCTTGGAATAGCGAGTAAAATGCACTATTAAACTTCTAGGGTAGGGCAAAAAGAGACCCGATTAGATCATTTTATATTATGGTTAATTTAAGAATTCAGCAAAATTCTATCACATTTGTTCAATTTACGTCGCTCCTATTTCAGATAGCGTACTGGGCTAGGCGGCATCTTAAAGCGCGTGGAATGGCGAGTAAAATGCACTATTAAAATTCTATGATAGGGCAATCAGAGACCCGATTAGATCATTTTATATTATGGTTAATTTAAGAATTCAGCAAAATTCTATTACATTTGTTCAATTTACGTCGCTCCTATTTCAGATAGCTTATTGGGCTTAGCGGCATCTCAAAGCGCATGAAATGGAGAGCAAAATGCACTATTAAACTTGTAGGCTAGGGCGAACAGAGACCCGATAAGATCATTTTATATTATGGTTAATTTAAGAATTCAGCGAAATTCTATCACATTTGTTCAACTTACGTCGCTCCAATTTCAGATAGCATACTGGCTAGGCGGCATCTTAAAGCGCGTGGAATGGCGAGTAAAATGCACTACTAAACTTCTATGATAGGGCAATCAGAGACCTGATTAGATCATTTTATATTTTCTTTAATATAAGATTTCAGGGAAATTCTATCACATTTGTTCAATTTACGTCGCTCCTATTTCAGATAGCGTATTGGGCTAAGCGGCATCTCAAAGCGCATGAAATGGCGAGTGAAATGCACTATTAGACTTCGAGGTAGGGCGAACAGAGACCCGATAGGATCATTTTACATTAAGGTTAATATAAGAATTCACGGAAATTCTATCACATTTGTTCAATTTACGTCGCTCCTATTTCAGATAGCGTATTGGGCTATGCGGCATCTCAAAGCGCATGAAATGGCGAATGAAATGCACTATTAAACTTCTAGGCTAGGGCGAAGAGAGACCCGATCAGATCATTTTATATTATGGTTAATTTATCAATTCATCGAAATTCTATCACATTTGTTTAATTTACGTCGCTCCTATTTCAGATAGCGTATTGGGCTAAGCGGCACCTCAATGCGCATGAAATGGCAAGTAAAATGCACTATTAAACTTCTAGGATAGGGCAATCAGAGACCCGGTTAGATCATTTTATATTATGGTTAATTTAAGAATTCAGCGTAATTATATCACATTTGTTCAAGTTACGTCGCTGATATTTCATATAGCGTATTGGGCTAAGCGGCATGTCAAAGCGCAAGAAATGGCGAGTAAAATGCACTATTAATCTTCTAGGGTAGGGCAAACAGAGACACGATTAGATCATTTTATATTATGGTTAATTTAATAATTCAGCCAAATTCTATCACATTTGTTCAATTGACGTCGCTCCTATTTCAGATAGCGTATTGGGCTAAGCGTCATCTAAAAGCGCATGAAATGGCGAGTAAAATGCACTGCTAAACTTGTAGGGTAGGGCAAACAGAGACCCGATTAGATCATTTTATATTATGGTTAATTTAAGATGTCAGCAAAATTCTGTCACATTTGTTCAATTTACGTCGCTCCTATTTCAGATAGCGAACTGGGCTAGGCGGAATCTTAAAGCGCGTGGAATGATGAGTAAAATGCACTATTAAACTTCTAGAGTAGGGCAAACAGAGACCCGATTAGATCATTTCATATTATGGTTAATTTAAGAATTCAGCGAAATTCTATCACATTTGTTCAATTTACATCGCTACTATTTCAGATAGCGTATTGGGCTAAGCGGCATCTCAATGCGCATGAAATGGCGAGTAAAATGCACGGTTAAACTTCTAGGATAAGGCAAACGGAGACCCGATTAGACCATTTTATATTACGGTTAATATAAGAATTCAGCGTAATTCTATCACATTTGTTCAACTTACGTCGCTCCTATTGCAGATAGCGTACTGGGCTAGGCGGCATATTAAAGCGCGTGGGATGGCGAGTAAAATGCACTCTTAAACTTCTATGATAGGGCAATCAGAGACCCGATTAGATCATTTTATATTTTGGTTAATATAAGAATTCAGCGAAATTCTATCACATTTGTTCAATTTATGTTGCTCCTATTTCAGATAGCGTATTGGGCTAAGCGGCATCTCAAAGCGCATGAAATGACGAGTGAAATGCACTATTAAACTTCTAGGGTTGGGCGAACAAAGACCCGATTAGACTATTTTACATTAAGGTTAATATAAGAATTCAGGGAAATTCTATCACATTTGTTCCATTCACGTCGCTCATATTTCTGATAGCGTATTGGGCTAAGCGCCATCTCAAAGCGCATGAAATGGCGAGTAAAATGCACTATTAAACTTCTAGGGTAGGGCAAACAGAGACCCGATTAGATCATTTTATATTATGGTTAATTTAAGAATTCAGCCAAATTCTATCACATTTGTTCAATTTACGTCGCTCCAATTTCAGATAGCGTATTGGGCTAAGCGGCATCACAAAGCGCATGAAATGCCGAGGAAAATGCACAATGAAACTTCTAGGGTAAGGCAAACAGAGACCCGATTAGATCATTTTATATAACGGTTAATATAAGAATTCAGCGTAATTCTATCCCATTTGTTTAACTTACGTCGCTCCTATTTCAGATAGCGTACTGGGCTAGGCGGCATCTTAATGCGCCTGGAATGGCGAGTAAAATGCACTGTTAAACTTCTATGATAGGGCAATCCGAGACCCGATTAGATCATTTTACATTAAGGTTAATATAAGAATTCTGGGAAATTCTATCACATTTGTTGAACATACGTCGCTCCTATTTCAGATAGCGTACTGGGCTGGGCGGCATCTTAAAGCGCCTGGAATGGCGAGTAAAATGCACTATTAAACTTCTATGATAGGGCAATCCGAGACCCGATTAGATCATTTTACATTAAGGTTAATATAAGAATTCTGGGAAATTCTATCACATTTGTTGGACATACGTCGCTCCTATTTCAGATAGTGTACTGGGCTAGGCGGCATCTTGAAGCGCGTGGAAGGGCGAGTAAAATGCACTACTAAACTTCTATGAGAGGGCAATCAGAGAACCGATTAGATCATTTTATATTTTGGTTAATATAAGAATTCAGCGAATTTCTATCACATTTGTTCAATTTACGTCGCTCCTATTTCAGATATCGTATTGGGCTAAGCGGCATCTCACAGCGCATGAAATGGGGAGTCAAATGAACTGTTAAACTTCTAGGCTAGGGCGAAGAGAGACCCGATCAGATCATTTTACATTATGGTTAATAAAAGAATTCAGCGAAATTCTATCACATTCGTTCAACTTACGTCGCTCCTATTTCAGATAGCGTATTGGTCTAAGCGGCATCTCAAAGAGCATGAAATGACGAGTGAAATGCACTATTAAACTTCTAGGGTAGGGCAAACAGAGACCCGATTAGATCATTTTATATTATGGTTAATAAAAGAATTCAGCGAAGTTCTATCACATTTCTTCAATTTACGTCGCTCCTATTTCAGATAGCGCATTGGGCTAAGCAGCATCTCAAAGCGCATGAAATGGCGAGTGAAATGCACTATGAAACTTCTAGGATATGGCAAACAGAGGCCCGATTAGATCATTTTATATTACGGTTAATATAAGAATTCAGCGTAATTCTATCACATTTGTTCATCTTACGTCGCTCCTATTTCAGATAGCGTACTGGGCTAGGCGGGATCTTAAAGCGGGTGGAAGGGCGAGTAAAATGCACTACTAAACTTCTATGATACAGCAATCAGAGACCCGATTAGATCATTTTATATTTTGTTTAATATAAGATTTCAGGGAAATTCTATCACATTTGTTCAATTTACGTCGCTCATATTTCAGATAGCGTATTGGGCTAAGCGGCATCTCAAAGCGCATGAAATGGCGAGTGAAATGCACCATTAGACTTCTATGGTAGGGCGAACAGAGACCCGATTAGATCATTTTACATTAAGGTTAATATAAGGATTCACGGAAATTCTACCACATTTGTTCAATTTACATCGCTCCTATTTCAGATAGCGTATTGGTCTAAGCGGCATCTCAAAGCGCATGAAATGACGAGTGAAATGCACTATTAAACTTCTAGGGTAGGGCGAACAGAGACCCGATTCGATCATTTTACATTAAGATTAAGATAAGAATTCACGGAAATTCTATCACATTTGTTCAATTTACGTCGCTCCTATTTCAGATAGCGTATTGGGCTATGCGGCATCTCAAAGCGCATCAAATGGCGAATAAAATGCACTATTAAACTTCTAGTGTAGGGCAATCAGAGACCCGATTAGATCATTTTACATTAAGGTTAATATAAGGATTCACGGAAATTCTATCACATTTGTTCAATTTACGTCGCTCCTATTTCAGATTGCTTATTGGGCTTAGCGGCATCTCAAAGCGCATGAAATGACGAGCGAAATTCACTATTAAACTTCTAGGGTAGGGCGAACAGAGACCCGATTCGATCATTTTACATTAAGGTTAATATAAGAATTCACGGAAATTCTATCACATTTGTTCAATTTACGTCGCTCCTGTTTCAGATAGCGTATGCGGCTATGCGGCTTCTCAAAGCGCATGAAATGGCGAATAAATTGCACTATTAAGCTTCTAGGGTAGGGCAAACAGAGACCCGATTAGATCATTTTATATTATGGTTAATTTAAGAACTCAGCGAAGTTCTATCACATTTGTTCAATTTACGTCGCTCCTATTTCAGATAGCGTATTGGGCTAAGCAGCATTTCAAAGCGCATGAAATGGCGAGTGAAATGCACTATGAAACTTCTAGGATATGGCAAACAGAGGCCCGATTAGATCAGTTTATATTACGGTTAATATAAGAATTCAGCGTAATTCTATCACATTTGTTCATCTTACGTCGCTCCTATTTCAGATAGCGTACTGGGCTAGGCGGCATCTTAAAGCGCGTGGAAGGGCGAGTAAAATGCACTACTAAACTTCTATGATAGAGCAATCAGAGACCCGATTAGATCATTTTATATTTTGTTTAATATAAGATTTCAGGGAAATTCTATCACATTTGTTCAATTTACGTCGCTCATATTTCAGATAGCGTATTGGGCTAAGCGGCATATCAAAGCGCATGAAATGGCGAGTGAAATGCACCATTAGACTTCTATGGTAGGGCGAACAGAGACCCGATTAGATCATTTTACATTAAGGTTAATATAAGGATTCACGGAAATTCTACCACATTTGTTCAATTTACGTCGCTCCTATTTCAGATAGCGTATTGGTCTAAGCGGCATCTCAAAGCGCATGAAATGACGAGTGAAATGCACTATTAAACTTCTAGGCTAGGGCGAACAGAGACCCGATTAGATCATTTTACATTTTGATTAATAAAAGAATTCAGCGAAATTCTATCACATTTGTTCAATTTACGTCGCTCCTATTTCAAATAGCATAATGGGCTAAGCGGCGTCTCAAAGCGCATGAAATGGCGACTAAAATGCACTATTAAACTTCTAGGGTAGGGCGAACAGAGACCCGATTCGATCATTTTACATTAAGATTAATATAAGAATTCACGGAAATTCTATCACATTTGTTCAATTTACGTCGCTCCTATTTCAGATAGCGTATTGGGCTATGCGGCATCTCAAAGCGCATGAAATGTCGAGTGAAATGCACTATTAAACTTCTAGGGCAGGGCGAACAGAGACCCGATTCGATCATTGTACATTAAGATTAATATAAGAATTCACGGAAATTCTATCACATTTGTTCAATTTACGTCGCTCCTATTTCAGATAGCGTATAGGGCTATGCGGCATCTCAAAGCGCATCAAATGGCGAACAAAATGCACTATTAAACTTCTAGGCTAGGGCGAACAGAGACCCGATTAGATCATTTTACATTAAGGTTAATATAAGGATTCACGGAAATTCTATCACATTTGTTCACTTTACGTCGCTCCTGTTTCAGATAGCGTGTTGGGCTATGCGGCATCTCAAAGCGCATGAAATGGCGAGTAAAATGCACTATTAAACTTCTAGGGTAGGGCAAGCAGAGACCCGATGAGATCATTTTATATTATGGTTAATTTAAGAATTCAGCGAAATTCTATCACATTTGTTCAATTTACGTCGCTCCTATTTCAGATAGCTTATTGGGCTTAGCGGCATCTCAAGGCGCATGAAATGACGAGTGAAATGCACTATTAAACTTCTAGGGTAGGTCAAACAGAGACTCGATTAGATCATTTTACATTATGGTTAATAAAAGAATTCAGCGAAATTCTATCACATTTGTTCAACTTACGTCGCTCGTATTTCAGATAGCGTATTGGGCTAAGCGGCATCTCAAAGCGCATGAAATGGAGAGCAAAATGAACTATTAAACTTCTAGGCTAGGGCGATCGGAGACCCGATAAGATCATTTTATATTATGGTTAATTTAAGAATTCAGCAAATTCTATCACATTTGTTCAACTTACGTCGCTCCTATTTCAGATAGCGTACTGGGCTAGGCGGCATCTTAAAGCGCGTGGAAGGGCGAGTAAAATGCACTACTAATCTTCACTGATAGAGCAATCAGAGACCCGATTAGATCATATTATATTTTGTTTAATATAAGATTTCAGGGAAATTCTATCACATTTGTTCAATTTACGTCGCTCCTATTTCAGATAGCGTATTGGGCTAAGCGGCATCTCAAAGCGCATGAAATGGCGAGTGAAATGCACCATTAGACTTCTATGGTAGGGCGAACAGAGACCCGATTAGATCATTTTACATTAAGGTTAATATAAGGATTCACGGAAATTCTATCACATTTGTTCAACTTACGTCGCTCCTATTTCAGATAGCGTATTGGGCTAAGCGGCATCTCATAGCGCATGAAATGGCGACTAAAATGCACTATTAAACTTCCAAGCTAGGGCGAACAGAGCCCCGATCAGATCATTTTATATTACGGTTAATATAAGAATGCAGAGTAATTCTATCACATTTGTTCAACTTACGTCGCTCCTATTTCAGATAGCGTACTGGGCTAGGCGGCATCTTAAAGCGCGTGGAATGGCGAGTAAAATGCACTACTAAACTTCTATGATAGGGCAATCAGAGACCCGATTAGATCATTTTATATTTTGTTTAATATCAGATTTCAGGGAAATTGTATCACATTTGCTCATTTTACGTCGCTCCTATTTCAGATAGCGTATTCGGCTAAGAGGCATCTCAAAGCGCATGAAATGGCGAATAAAATGCACTATTAAACTTCTAGGCTAGGGCGAACAGAGCCCCGATCAGATCATTTTATATTACGGTTAATATAAGAATGCAGAGTAATTCTATCACATTTGTTCAACTTACGTCGCTCCTATTTCAGATAGCGTACTGGGCTAGGCGGCATCTCAAAGCGCATGAAATGGCGAGTGAAATGCACTATTAAACTTCTAGGATAAGCCAAACAGAGACCCGATTAGATCATTTTATATTACGGTTAATATAAGATTTCAGCGAAGTTCTATCACATTTGTTCAATTAACGTCGCTCCTATATCAGATAGCGTATTGGGCTAAGCGGCATCTCAAAGCGCATGAAATGGCGAGTAAAATGCACTATTAAACTTCTAGGGTAGGGCAAACAGAGCCCCGATTAGATCATTTTATATTACGGTTAATATAAGAATTTAGCGTAATTCTATCACATTTGTTCAATTTACGTCGCTCCTATTTCAAATAGCGTATTGGGCTAAGCGGCATCGCAAAGCGCATGAAATGGCGAGTGAAATGCACTATTAGACTTCTATGGTAGGGCGAACAGAGACCCGATTAGATCATTTTACATTAAGGTTAATATAAGAATTCACGAAAATTCTATCACATTTGTTCAATTTACGTCGCACCTATTTCAGATAGCGTATTGGGCTATGCGGCATCTCAAAGCGCATGAAATGGCGAGTAAAATGCACTATTAAACTTCTAGGGTAGGACAAACAGAGACCCGATTAGATCATTTTATATTATGGTTAATTTAAGAATTCAGCGAAATTCTATCACATTTGTTCAACTTACGTCGCTCCTACTTCAGATAGCGTACTGGGCTAGGCGGCATCTCAAAGCGCATGAAATGGCAAGTGAAATGCACTATTAGACTTCTATGGTAGGGCGAACAGAGACCCGATTAGATCATTTTACATTAAGGTTAATATAAGAATTCACGAAAATTCTATCACATTTGTTCAATTTACGTCGCACCTATTTCAGATAGCGTATTGGGCTATGCGGCATCTCAAAGCGCATGAAATGGCGAGTAAAATGCACTATTAAACTTCTAGGGTAGGACAAACAGAGACCCGATTAGATCATTTTATATTATGGTTAATTTAAGAATTCAGCGAAATTCTATCACATTTGTTCAACTTACGTAGCTCCTATTTCAGATAGCGTATTGGGCTAAGCGGCATCTCAAAGCGCATGAAATGGCGAGTAAAATGCACTATTAAACTTCTAGCGTAGGGCAAACAGAGACCCGATTAGATCATTTTATATTATGGTTAATTCAAGAATTCAGCAAAATTCTATCACATTTGTTCAATTTACGTCGTTCCTATTTCAGATAGCGTACTGGGCTCGGCGGCATCTTAAAGCGCGTGGAATGGCGAGTGAAATACACTATTAAACTTCTAGGGTAGGGCAAACAGAGCCCCGATTAGATCATTTTATATTACGGTTAATATAAGAATTTAGCGTAATTCTATCACATTTGTTCAATTTACGTCGCTCCTATTTCAGATAGCGTATTGGGCTAAGCGGCATCTCAAAACGCATGAAATGGCGAGTAAAATGCAATACTAAACTTCTAGGATAAGGCAAACAGAGACCCGATTAGATCATTTTATATTACGGTTATTATAAGAATTCAGCGTAATTCTATCACATTTGTTCAACTTACGTCGCTCCTATTTCAGATAGCGTACTGGGCTAGGCGGCATCTTAAAGCGCGTGGAATGGCGAGTAAAATGCACTACTAAACTTCTATGATAGGGCAATCAGAGACCCGATTAGATCATTTTATATTTTGTTTAATATCAGATTTCAGGGAAATTGTATCACATTTGCTCATTTTACGTCGCTCCTATTTCAGATAGCGTATTCGGCTAAGAGGCATCTCAAAGCGCATGAAATGGCGAATAAAATGCACTATTAAACTTCTAGGCTAGGGCGAACAGAGCCCCGATCAGATCATTTTATATTACGGTTAATATAAGAATGCAGAGTAATTCTATCACATTTGTTCAACTTACGTCGCTCCTATTTCAGATAGCGTACTGGGCTAGGCGGCATCTCAAAGCGCATGAAATGGCGAGTGAAATGCACTATTAGACTTCTATGGTAGGGCGAACAGAGACCCGATTAGATCATTTTACATTAAGGTTAATATAAGATTTCCGCGAAATTCTATCACATTTGTTGAATTTACGTCCCTCCTATTTCAGGTAGCGTATTGGGCTAAGCGGAATCTCAAAGCGCATGAAATGGCGAATAAAATGCACAATTATACTTCTGGGCTAGGGCGAACAGAGACCCGAATAGATCATTTTACATTATGGTTAATAAAAGAATTCAGTGAAATTCTATCACATTTGTTCAACTTACGTCGCTCCTATTGCAGATCGCGTATTGGGCTAAGCGGCATCTCAAAGCGCATGAAATGGCGAGTAAAATGCACTATTAAACTTCTAGGGTAGGGCAAACAGAGACCCGATTAGATCATCTAATATTATGGTTAATTTAAGAATTCGGCAAAATTCTATCACATTTGTTCAATTTACATCGCTCCAATTTCAGATAGCGTATTGGGCTAAGCGGCATCTCAAAGCGCATGAAATGGCGAGTAAAATGCACTATTAAACTTCTAGGGTAGGGCAAACAGAGACCCGATTAGATCATCTAATATTATGGTTAATTTAAGAATTCAGCAAAATTCTATCACATTTGTTCAATTTACGTCGCTCCAATTTCAGATAGCGTACTGGGCTAGGCGGCATCCTAAAGCGCGTGGAGTGGCGAGTAAAATGCACTATTAATCATCTATGATAGGGCAATCAGAGACCCGATTAGATCATTATATATTTTGGTTAATATAAGAATTCAGCGAAATTCTATCACATTTGTTCAATTTACGTCGCTCCTATTTCAGATAGCGTATTGGGCTAAGCGGCATCTCAAAACGCATGAAATGGCGAGTACAATGCAATACTAAACTTCTAGGATAAGGCAAACAGAGACCCGATTAGATCATTTTATATTACGGTTAATATAAGAATGCAGCGTAATTCTATCACATTTGTTCAACTTACGTCGCTCCTATTTCAGATAGCGTACTGGGCTAGGCGGCATCTTAAAGCGCGTGGAATGGCGAGTAAAATGCACTACTAAACTTCTATGATAGGGCAATCAGAGACCCGAGTAGATCATTTTATATTTTGTTTAATATCAGATTTCAGGGAAATTGTATCACATTTGCTCATTTTACGTCGCTCCTATTTCAGATAGCGTATTGGGCTAAGCGGCATCTCAAAGCACATGAAATGGCGAGTCAAATGCACTATTAAACTTCTAGGATAAGGCAAACAGAGACCTGATTAGGTCATTTTATATTTTGTTTAATATAAGATTTCAGGGAAATTCTATCACATTTGTTCAATTTACGTCGCTCATATTTCAGATAGCGTATTGGGCTAAGCGGCATCTCAAAGCGCATGAAATGGCGAGTGAAATGCACCATTAGACTTCTATGGTAGGGCGAACAGAGACCCGATTAGATCATTTTACATTAAGGTTAATATAAGGATTCACGGAAATTCTACCACATTTGTTCAATTTACGTCGCTCCTATTTCAGATAGCGTATTGGTCTAAGCGGCATCTCAAAGCGCATGAAATGACGAGTGAAATGCACTATTAAACTTCTAGGGTAGGGCAAACAGACACCCGATTAGATCATTTTATATTATGGTTAATTTAAGAATTCAGCAAAATTCTATCACATTTGTTCAGTTTATGTCGCTCCTATTTCAGATAGCGTATTGGGATAAGCGGCATCTCAAAGCGCATGAAATGGCGACTAAAATGCACTATTAAACTTCTAGGCTAGGGCGAACAGAGACCCGATTAGATCATTTTACATTTTGATTAATAAAAGAATTCAGCGAAATTCTATCACATTTGTTCAATTTACGTCGCTCCTATTTCAAATAGCATATTGGGCTAAGCGGCATCTCAAAGCGCATGGAATGGCGACTACAATGCACTATTAAACTTCTAGGGTAGGGCGAACAGAGACCCGATTCGATCATTTTACATTAAGATTAATATAAGAATTCACGGAAATTCTATCACATTTGTTCAATTTACGTCGCTCCTATTTCAGATAGCGTATTGGGCTATGCGGCATCTCAAAGCGCATGAAATGTCGAGTGAAATGCACTATTAAACTTCTAGGGCAGGGCGAACAGAGACCCGATTCGATCATTGTACATTAAGATTAATATAAGAATTCACGGAAATTCTATCACATTTGTTCAATTTACGTCGCTCCTATTTCAGATAGCGTATAGGGCTATGCGGCATCTCAAAGCGCATCAAATGGCGAACAAAATGCACTATTAAACTTCTAGGCTAGGGCGAACAGAGACCCGATTAGATCATTTTACATTAAGGTTAATATAAGGATTCACGGAAATTCTATCACATTTGTTCAATTTACGTCGCACCTATTTCAGATAGCGTATTGGGCTATGCGGCATCTCAAAGCGCATGATATGGCGAGTAAAATGCACTATTAAACTTCTAGGGTAGGACAAACAGAGACCCGATTAGATCATATTATATTTTGTTTAATATAAGATTTCAGGGAAATTCTATCACATTTGTTCAATTTACGTCGCTCCTATTTCAGATAGCGTATTGGGCTAAGCGGCATCTCAAAGCGCATGAAATGGCGAGTGAAATGCACCATTAGACTTCTATGGTAGGGCGAACAGAGACCCGATTAGATCATTTTGCATTAAGGTTAATATAAGGATTCACGGAAATTCTATCACATTTGTTCAACTTACGTCGCTCCTATTTCAGATAGCGTATTGGGCTAAGCGGCATCTCATAGCTCATGACATGGCGACTAAAATGCACTATTAAACTTCCAAGCTAGGGCGAACAGAGCCCCGATCAGATCATTTTATATTACGGTTAATATAAGAATGCAGAGTAATTCTATCACATTTGTTCAACTTACGTCGCTCCTATTTCAGATAGCGTACTGGGCTAGGCGGCATCTTAAAGCGCGTGGAATGGCGAGTAAAATGCACTACTAAACTTCTATGATAGGGCAATCAGAGACCCGATTAGATCATTTTATATTTTGTTTAATATCAGATTTCAGGGAAATTGTATCACATTTGCTCATTTTACGTCGCTCCTATTTTAGATAGCGTATTCGGCTAAGAGGCATCTCAAAGCGCATGAAATAGCGAATAAAATGCACTATTAAACTTCTAGGCTAGGGCGAACAGAGCCCCGATCAGATCATTTTATATTACGGTTAATATAAGAATGCAGAGTAATTCTATCACATTTGTTCAACTTACGTCGCTCCTATTTCAGATAGCGTACTGGGCTAGGCGGCATCTCAAAGCGCATGAAATGGCGAGTGAAATGCACTATTAAACTTCTAGGATAAGCCAAACAGAGACCCGATTAGATCATTTTATATTACGGTTAATATAAGATTTCAGCGAAGTTCTATCACATTTGTTCAATTAAGGTCGCTCCTATATCAGATAGCGTATTGGGCTAAGCGGCATCTCAAAGCGCATGAAATGGCGAGTAAAATGCACTATTAAACTTCTAGGGTAGGGCAAACAGAGCCCCGATTAGATCATTTTATATTACGGTTAATATAAGAATTTAGCGTAATTCTATCACATTTGTTCAATTTACGTCGCTCCTATTTCAAATAGCGTATTGGGCTAAGCGGCATCGCAAAGCGCATGAAATGGCGAGTGAAATGCACTATTAGACTTCTATGGTAGGGCGAACAGAGACCCGATTAGATCATTTTACATTAAGGTTAATATAAGATTTCCGCGAAATTCTATCACATTTGTTGAATTTACGTCGCTCCTATTTCAGGTAGCGTATTGGGCTAAGCGGAATCTCAAAGCGCATGAAATGGCGAATAAAATGCACAATTATACTTCTGGGATAGGGCGAACAGAGACCCGATTAGATCATTTTACATTATGGTTAATAAAAGAATTCAGTGAAATTCTATCACATTTGTTCAACTTACGTCGCTCCTATTGCAGATCGCGTATTGGGCTAAGCGGCATCTCAAAGCGCATGAAATGGCGAGTAAAATGCACTATTAACCTTCTAGGATAAGGCAAACAGAGACCCGATTAGATGATTTTATATTACGGTTAATATAAGAATGCAGCGAAATTCTATCACATTTGTTCAACTTACGTCGCTCCTACTTCAGATAGCGTACTGGGCTAGGCGGCATCTCAAAGCGCATGAAATGGCAAGTGAAATGCACTATTAGACTTCTATGGTAGGGCGAACAGAGACCCGATTAGATCATTTTACATTAAGGTTAATATAAGAATTCACGAAAATTCTATCACATTTGTTCAATTTACGTCGCACCTATTTCAGATAGCGTATTGGGCTATGCGGCATCTCAAAGCGCATGAAATGGCGAGTAAAATGCACTATTAAACTTCTAGGGTAGGACAAACAGAGACCCGATTAGATCATTTTATATTATGGTTAATTTAAGAATTCAGCGAAATTCTATCACATTTGTTCAACTTACGTCGCTCCTACTTCAGATAGCGTACTCGGCTAGGCGGCATCTCAAAGCGCATGAAATGGCAAGTGAAATGCACTATTAGACTTCTATGGTAGGGCGAACAGAGACCCGATTAGATCATTTTACATTAAGGTTAATATAAGAATTCACGAAAATTCTATCACATTTGTTCAATTTACGTCGCACCTATTTCAGATAGCGTATTGGGCTATGCGGCATCTCAAAGCGCATGAAATGGCGAGTAAAATGCACTATTAAGCTTCTAGGGTAGGACAAACAGAGACCCGATTAGATCATTTTATATTATGGTTAATTTAAGAATTCAGCGAAATTCTATCACATTTGTTCAACTTACGTAGCTCCTATTTCAGATAGCGTATTGGGCTAAGCGGCATCTCAAAGCGCATGAAATGGCGAGTAAAATGCACTATTAAACTTCTAGCGTAGGGCAAACAGAGACCCGATTAGATCATTTTATATTATGGTTAATTCAAGAATTCAGCAAAATTCTATCACATTTGTTCAATTTACGTCGTTCCTATTTCAGATAGCGTACTGGGCTCGGCGGCATCTTAAAGCGCGTGGAATGGCGAGTGAAATACACTATTAAACTTCTAGGGTAGGGCAAACAGAGACCCGATTAGATCATCTAATATTATGGTTAATTTAAGAATTCAGCAAAATTCTATCACATTTGTTCAATTTACGTCGCTCCTATTTCAGTTAGCGTATTGGGCTAAGCGTCATCTCAAAGCGCATGAAATGGCGACTAAAATGCACTATTAAACTTCTAGGCTAGGGCGAACAGAGACCCGATTAGATCATTTTACATTTTGGTTAATAAAAGAATTCAGCGAAATTCTATCACATTTGTTCAATTTACGTCGCTCCTATTTCAGCTAGCACATTGGGCTAAGCGGCATCTCAAGGCGCATGAAATGACGACTGAAATGCACTATTAAACTTCTAGGGTTGGGCAAACAGAGCCCCGATTAGATCATTTTATATTACGGTTAATATAAGAATTTAGCGTAATTCTATCACATTTGTTCAATTTACGTCGCTCCTATTTCAGATAGCGTATTGGGCTAAGCGGCATCTCAAAACGCATGAAATGGCGAGTAAAATGCAATACTAAACTTCTAGGATAAGGCAAACAGAGACCCGATTAGATCATTTTATATTACGGTTAATATAAGAATTCAGCGTAATTCTATCACATTTGTTCAACTTACGTCGCTCCTATTTCAGATAGCGTACTGGGCTAGGCGGCATCTTAAAGCGCGTGGAATGGCGAGTAAAATGCACTGCTAAACTTCTATGATAGGGCAATCAGAGACCCGATTAGATCATTTTATATTTTGTTTAATATCAGATTTCAGGGAAATTGTATCACATTTGCTCATTTTACGTCGCTCCTGTTTCAGATAGCGTATTCGGCTAAGAGGCATCTCAAAGCGCATGAAATGGCGAATAAAATGCACTATTAAACTTCTAGGCTAGGGCGAACAGAGCCCCGATCAGATCATTTTATATTACGGTTAATATAAGAATGCAGAGTAATTCTATCACATTTGTTCAACTTACGTCGCTCCTATTTCAGATAGCGTACTGGGCTAGGCGGCATCTCAAAGCGCATGAAATGGCGAGTGAAATGCACTATTAAACTTCTAGGATAAGCCAAACAGAGACCCGATTAGATCATTTTATATTACGGTTAATATAAGATTTCAGCGAAGTTCTATCACATTTGTTCAATTAACGTCGCTCCTATTTCAGATAGCGTATTGGGCTAAGCGGCATCTCAAAGCGCATGAAATGGCGAGTAAAATGCACTATTAAACTTCTAGGGTAGGGCAAACAGAGCCCCGATTAGATCATTTTATATTACGGTTAATATAAGAATTTAGCGTAATTCTATCACATTTGTTCAATTTACGTCGCTCCTATTTCAAACAGCGTATTGGGCTAAGCGGCATCGCAAAGCGCATGAAATGGCGAGTGAAATGCACTATTAGACTTCTATGGTAGGGCGAACAGAGACCCGATTAGATCATTTTACATTAAGGTTAATATAAGATTTCCGCGAAATTCTATCACATTTGTTGAATTTACGTCGCTCCTATTTCAGGTAGCGTATTGGGCTAAGCGGAATCTCAAAGCGCATGAAATGGCGAATAAAATGCACAATTATACTTCTGGGCTAGGGCGAACAGAGACCCGATTAGATCATTTTACATTATGGTTAATAAAAGAATTCAGTGAAATTCTATCACATTTGTTCAACTTACGTCGCTCCTATTGCAGATCGCGTATTGGGCTAAGCGGCATCTCAAAGCGCATGAAATGGCGAGTAAAATGCACTATTAAACTTCTAGGGCAGGGCAAACAGAGACCCGATTAGATCATCTAATATTATGGTTAATTTAAGAATTCAGCAAAATTCTATCACATTTGTTCAATTTACATCGCTCCAATTTCAGATAGCGTATTGGGCTAAGCGGCATCTCAAAGCGCATGAAATGGCGAGTAAAATGCACTATTAAACTTCTAGGGTAGGGCAAACAGAGACCCGATTAGATCATCTAATATTATGGTTAATTTAAGAATTCAGCAAAATTCTATCACATTTGTTCAATTTACGTCGCTCCAATTTCAGATAGCGTACTGGGCTAGGCGGCATCCTAAAGCGCGTGGAGTGGCGAGTATAATGCACTATTAATCATCTATGATAGGGCAATCAGAGACCCGATTAGATCATTATATATTTTGGTTAATATAAGAATTCAGCGAAATTCTATCACATTTGTTCAATTTACGTCGCTCCTATTTCAGATAGCGTATTGGGCTAAGCGGCATCTCAAAACGCATGAAATGGCGAGTACAATGCAATACTAAACTTCTAGGATAAGGCAAACAGAGACCCGATTAGATCATTTTATATTACGGTTAATATAAGAATGCAGCGTAATTCTATCACATTTGTTCAACTTACGTCGCTCCTATTTCAGATAGCGTACTGGGCTAGGCGGCATCTTAAAGCGCGTGGAATGGCGAGTAAAATGCACTACTAAACTTCTATGATAGGGCAATCAGAGACCCGAGTAGATCATTTTATATTTTGTTTAGTATCAGATTTCAGGGAAATTGTATCACATTTGCTCATTTTACGTCGCTCCTATTTCAGATAGCGTATTGGGCTAAGCGGCATCTCAAAGCACATGAAATGGCGAGTCAAATGCACTATTAAACTTCTAGGATAAGGCAAACAGAGACCTGATTAGGTCATTTTATATTTTGTTTAATATAAGATTTCAGGGAAATTCTATCACATTTGCTCAATTTACGTCGCTCCTATTTCAGATAGCGTATTGGGCTAAGCGGCCTCTCAAAGCGCATGAAATGGCGAGTAAAATGCGCTATTAACCTTCTAGGATAAGGCAAACAGAGACCCGATTAGATGATTTTATATTACGGTTAATATAAGGATGCAGCGAAATTCTATCACATTTGTTCAACTTACGTCGCTCCTACTTCAGATAGCGTACTGGGCTAGGCGTCATCTCAAAGCGCATGAAATGGCAAGTGAAATGCTCTATTAGACTTCTATGGTAGGGCGAACAGAGACCCGATTAGATCATTTTACATTAAGGTTAATATAAGAATTCACGAAAATTCTATCACATTTGTTCAATTTACGTCGCACCTATTTCAGATAGCGTATTGGGCTATGCGGCATCTCAAAGCGCATGAAATGGCGAGTAAAATGCACTATTAAACTTCTAGGGTAGGACAAACAGAGACCCGATTAGATCATTTTATATTACGGTTAATATAAGAATTCAGCGTAATTCTATCACATTTGTTCAACTTACGTCGCTCCTATTTCAGATAGCGTATTGGGCTAAGCGGCATCTCAAAGCGCATGAAATGGCGAGTAAAATGCGCTATTAAACTTCTAGGATTAGGCAAACAGAGACCCGATTAGATCATTTTATATTACGGTTAATATAAGAATTCAGCGTAATTCTATCACATTTGTTCAAGTTACGTCGCTCCTATTTCATATAGCGTACTGGGCTAGGCGGCATCTTAAAGCGCGTGGACTGGCGAGTAAAATGCACTACTAATCTTCAATGATAGGGCAATGAGAGACCCGATTAGATCATTTTATATTTTGATTAATATAAGATTTCAGGGAAATTCTATCACATTTGTTCAATTTACGTCGCTCCTATTTCAGATAGCGTATTGGGCTAAGCGGCATCTCATAGCGCATGAAATGGCGACGAAAATGCACTATTAAACTTCTAGGCTAGGGCGCACAGAGACCCGATTAGATCATTTTATATTTTGGTTAATAAAAGAATTCAGCGAAATTCTATCACATTCGTTCAACTTACGTCGCTCCTATTTCAGATAGCGTATTGGGCTAAGCGGCATCTCAAAGCGCATGAAATGGCGAGTGAAATGCACTATTAAACTACTAGGGTAGGGCAAACAGAGACTCGATTAGATCATTTTACATTATGGTTAATAAAAGAATTCAGCGAAATTCTATCACATTTGTTCAACTTACGTCGCTCCTATTTCAGATAGCGTATTGGGCTAAGCGGCATCTCAAAGCGCATGAAATGGCGAGCAAAATGCACTATTAAACTTCTAGGGTAGGGCAAACAGAGACCCGATAAAATCATTTTATATTATGGTTAATTTAAGAATTCAGCGAAATTCTATCACATTTGTTCAATTTACGTCGCTCCTATTTCAGATAGCGTACTGGGCTAGGCGGCATCTTAAAGCGCGTGAAATGGCGAGTAAAATGCACTATTAAGATTCTATGATTGGGCAATCAGAGACCCGATTAGATCATTTTATATTATGGTTAATTTAAGAGGTCAGCAAAATTTTATCGCATTTGTTCAATTTACGTCGCTCCTATTTCAGATAGCGTACTGGGCTAGGCGGTATCTTAAAGCGCGTGGAATGTCAACTAAAATGCACTATTAAACTTCTATGATAGGGCAATCAGAGACACGATTAGATCATTTTATATTTTGGTTAATATAAGAATTCAGCGAAATTCTATCACATTTGTTCAATTTACGTCGCTCCTATTAGAGATAGCTTATTGGGCTTAGCGGCATCTCAAAGCGCATGAAATGACGAGTGAAATGCACTATTAAACTTCTATGATAGGGCAATCAGAGACCCGATTAGATCATTTTATATTTTGTTTAATATAAGATTTCAGGGAAATTTTATCACATTTGTTCAATTTACGTCGCTCCTATTTCTGATAGCGAATTCGGCTAAGCGGCATCTCAAAGCGCATGAAATGGCGAATAAAATGCACTATTAAACTTCAAGGCTAGGGCGAACAGAGCCCCGATCAGATCATTTTACATTATGGCTAATAAAAGAATTCAGCGAAATTCTATCACATTTGTTCAACTTACGTCGCTCCTATTTCAGATAGCATATTGGGCTAAGCGGCAACTCAAAGCGCATGAAATGTCGAATAAAATGCCCTATTAAACTTCTAGGTTAGGGCGAACAGAGACCAGATTAGATCATTTTATATTATGGTTAATTTAAGAATTCAGCGGAAATCTATCACATTTGTCCAATTTACGTCGCTCCTATTTCAGATAGCGTATTGGGCTAAGCGGCATCTCAAAGCGCATGAAATGGCGAGTAAAATGCGCTATTAAACTTCTACGATTAGGCAAACAGAGACCCGATTAGATCATTTTATATTACGGTTAATATAAGAATTCAGCGTAATTCTATCACATTTGTTCAAGTTACGTCGCTCCTATTTCAGATAGCGTACTGGGCTAGGCGGCATCTTAAAGCGCGTGGAATGGCGAGTAAAATGCACTACTAATCTCCTATGATAGGGCAATCAGAGACCCGATTAGATCAGTTTATATTTTGATTAATATAAGATTTCAGGGAAATTCTATCACATTTGTTCAATTTACGTCGCTCCTATTTCAGATAGCGTATTGGGCTAAGCGGCATCTCATAGCGCATGAAATGGCGACTAAAATGCTCTATTAAACTTCTAGGCTAGGGCGCACAGAGACCGATTAGATCATTTTATATTTTGGTTAATAAAAGAATTCAGCGAAATTCTATCACATTCGTTCAACTTACGTCGCTCCTATTTCAGATAGCGTATTGGGCTAAGCGGCATCTCAAAGCGCGTGAAATGGCGAGTAAAATGCAGTATTAAACTTCTAGGTTAGGACAAACAGAGACCCGATTAGATCATTTTATATTATGGTTAATTTAAGAATTCAGCGAAATTCTATCACATTCGTTCAACTTACGTCGCTCCTATTTCAGATAGCGTATTCGGCTAAGCGGCATCTCAAAGCGCATGAAGTGGCGAATAAAATGCACCATTAAACTTCTAGGCTAGGGCGAACAGAGACCAGATTAGATCATTTTATATTATGGTTAATAAAAGAATTCAGCGAAATTCTATCACATTTGTTCAACTTACGTCGCTCCTATTTCAGATAGCGTATTGGGCTAAGCGGCATCTCAAAGCGCATGAGATGGCGAGTGAAATGCACCATTAGACTTCTATGGTAGGGCGAACAGAGACCCGATTAGATGGTTTTACATTACGGTTAATATAAGGATTCACGGAAATTCTATCACATTTGTTCAATTTACGTCGCTCCTATTTCAGATAGCGTATTGGGCTAAGCGGCATCTCATAGCGCATGAAATGGCGACTAAAATGCACTATTAAACTTCTAGGCTAGGGCGCACAGAGACCGATTAGATCATTTTATATTTTGGTTAATAAAAGAATTCAGCGAAATTCTATCACATTCGTTCAACTTACGTCGCTCCTATTTCAGATAGCGTATTGGGCTAAGCGGCATCTCAAAGCGCGTGAAATGGCGAGTAAAATGCAGTATTAAACTTCTAGGTTAGGACAAACAGAGACCCGATTAGATCATTTTATATTATGGTTAATTTAAGAATTCAGCGAAATTCTATCACATTCGTTCAACTTACGTCGCTCCTATTTCAGATAGCGTATTGGGCTAAGCGGCATCTCATAGCGCATGAAATGGCGACGAAAATGCACTATTAAACTTCTAGGCTAGGGCGCACAGAGACCCGATTAGATCATTTTATATTTTGGTTAATAAAAGAATTCAGCGAAATTCTATCACATTCGTTCAACTTACGTCGCTCCTATTTCAGATAGCGTATTGGGCTAAGCGGCATCTCAAAGCGCATGAAATGGCGAGTGAAATGCACTATTAAACTACTAGGGTAGGGCAAACAGAGACTCGATTAGATCATTTTACATTATGGTTAATAAAAGAATTCAGCGAAATTCTATCACATTTGTTCAACTTACGTCGCTCCTATTTCAGATAGCGTATTGGGCTAAGCGGCATCTCAAAGCGCATGAAATGGCGAGCAAAATGCACTATTAAACTTCTAGGGTAGGGCAAACAGAGACCCGATAAAATCATTTTATATTATGGTTAATTTAAGAATTCAGCGAAATTCTATCACATTTGTTCAATTTACGTCGCTCCTATTTCAGATAGCGTACTGGGCTAGGCGGCATCTTAAAGCGCGTGAAATGGCGAGTAAAATGCACTATTAAGATTCTATGATTGGGCAATCAGAGACCCGATTAGATCATTTTATATTATGGTTAATTTAAGAGGTCAGCAAAATTTTATCGCATTTGTTCAATTTACGTCGCTCCTATTTCAGATAGCGTACTGGGCTAGGCGGTATCTTAAAGCGCGTGGAATGTCAACTAAAATGCACTATTAAACTTCTATGATAGGGCAATCAGAGACACGATTAGATCATTTTATATTTTGGTTAATATAAGAATTCAGCGAAATTCTATCACATTTGTTCAATTTACGTCGCTCCTATTAGAGATAGCTTATTGGGCTTAGCGGCATCTCAAAGCGCATGAAATGACGAGTGAAATGCACTATTAAACTTCTATGATAGGGCAATCAGAGACCCGATTAGATCATTTTATATTTTGTTTAATATAAGATTTCAGGGAAATTTTATCACATTTGTTCAATTTACGTCGCTCCTATTTCTGATAGCGAATTCGGCTAAGCGGCATCTCAAAGCGCATGAAATGGCGAATAAAATGCACTATTAAACTTCAAGGCTAGGGCGAACAGAGCCCCGATCAGATCATTTTACATTATGGCTAATAAAAGAATTCAGCGAAATTCTATCACATTTGTTCAACTTACGTCGCTCCTATTTCAGATAGCATATTGGGCTAAGCGGCAACTCAAAGCGCATGAAATGTCGAATAAAATGCCCTATTAAACTTCTAGGTTAGGGCGAACAGAGACCAGATTAGATCATTTTATATTATGGTTAATTTAAGAATTCAGCGGAAATCTATCACATTTGTCCAATTTACGTCGCTCCTATTTCAGATAGCGTATTGGGCTAAGCGGCATCTCAAAGCGCATGAAATGGCGAGTAAAATGCGCTATTAAACTTCTACGATTAGGCAAACAGAGACCCGATTAGATCATTTTATATTACGGTTAATATAAGAATTCAGCGTAATTCTATCACATTTGTTCAAGTTACGTCGCTCCTATTTCAGATAGCGTACTGGGCTAGGCGGCATCTTAAAGCGCGTGGA
The DNA here is from genome assembly GCA_916610135.2 of Macropis europaea. Classification (NCBI taxonomy): domain Eukaryota; kingdom Metazoa; phylum Arthropoda; class Insecta; order Hymenoptera; family Melittidae; genus Macropis; species Macropis europaea. The sequence continues at coordinate 130,439 of CAKAJE020001675.1, read as the reverse complement.
ATGGCGAGTAAACTGCACTACTAATCTCCTATGATAGGGCAATCAGAGACCCGATTAGATCAGTTTATATTTTGATTAATATAAGATTTCAGGGAAATTCTATCACATTTGTTCAATTTACGTCGCTCCTATTTCAGATAGCGTATTGGGCTAAGCGGCATCTCATAGCGCATGAAATGGCGACTAAAATGCTCTATTAAACTTCTAGGCTAGGGCGCACAGAGACCGATTAGATCATTTTATATTTTGGTTAATAAAAGAATTCAGCGAAATTCTATCACATTCGTTCAACTTACGTCGCTCCTATTTCAGATAGCGTATTGGGCTAAGCGGCATCTCAAAGCGCGTGAAATGGCGAGTAAAATGCAGTATTAAACTTCTAGGTTAGGACAAACAGAGACCCGATTAGATCATTTTATATTATGGTTAATTTAAGAATTCAGCGAAATTCTATCACATTCGTTCAACTTACGTCGCTCCTATTTCAGATAGCGTATTCGGCTAAGCGGCATCTCAAAGCGCATGAAGTGGCGAATAAAATGCACCATTAAACTTCTAGGCTAGGGCGAACAGAGACCAGATTAGATCATTTTATATTATGGTTAATAAAAGAATTCAGCGAAATTCTATCACATTTGTTCAACTTACGTCGCTCCTATTTCAGATAGCGTATTGGGCTAAGCGGCATCTCAAAGCGCATGAGATGGCGAGTGAAATGCACCATTAGACTTCTATGGTAGGGCGAACAGAGACCCGATTAGATGGTTTTACATTACGGTTAATATAAGGATTCACGGAAATTCTATCACATTTGTTCAATTTACGTCGCTCCTATTTCAGATAGCGTATTGGGCTAAGCGGCATCTCATAGCGCATGAAATGGCGACTAAAATGCACTATTAAACTTCTAGGCTAGGGCGCACAGAGACCGATTAGATCATTTTATATTTTGGTTAATAAAAGAATTCAGCGAAATTCTATCACATTCGTTCAACTTACGTCGCTCCTATTTCAGATAGCGTATTGGGCTAAGCGGCATCTCAAAGCGCGTGAAATGGCGAGTAAAATGCAGTATTAAACTTCTAGGTTAGGACAAACAGAGACCCGATTAGATCATTTTATATTATGGTTAATTTAAGAATTCAGCGAAATTCTATCACATTCGTTCAACTTACGTCGCTCCTATTTCAGATAGCGTATTCGGCTAAGCGGCATCTCAAAGCGCATGAAGTGGCGAATAAAATGCACCATTAAACTTCTAGGCTAGGGCGAACAGAGACCAGATTAGATCATTTTATATTATGGTTAATAAAAGAATTCAGCGAAATTCTATCACATTTGTTCAACTTACGTCGCTCCTATTTCAGATAGCGTATTGGGCTAAGCGGCATCTCAAAGCGCATGAGATGGCGAGTGAAATGCACCATTAGACTTCTATGGTAGGGCGAACAGAGACCCGATTAGATGGTTTTACATTACGGTTAATATAAGGATTCACGGAAATTCTATCACATTTGTTCAATTTACGTCGCTCCTATTTCAGATAGCGTATTGGGCTATGCGGCATCTCAAAGCGCATGAAATGTCGAGTAAAATGCACTATTAAACTTCTAGGGTAGGGCAAACAGAGACCCGATGAGATCATTTTATATTATGGTTAATTTAACAATTCAGCGAAATTCTATCACATTTGTTCAATTTACGTCGCTCCTATTTCAGATAGCGTATTGGGCTAAGCGGCATCTCAAAGCGCATGAAATGGCGAACAAAATGCACTATTAAACTTCTAGGCTAGGGCAAATAAAGACCCGATTAAATCATTTTATATTATGGTTAATTTAAGAATTCAGCGAAATTCTATCACGTTCGTTCAATTTACGTCGCTCCTATTTCAGATAGCGTATTGGGCTAAGCGGCATCTCAAAGCGCTTGGAGTAGCGAGTAAAATGCACTATTAAACTTCTAGGGTAGGGCAAAAAGAGACCCGATTAGATCATTTTATATTATGGTTAATTTAAGAATTCAGCAAAATTCTATCACATTTGTTCAATTTACGTCGCTTCTATTTCAGATAGCGTACTGGGCTAGGCGGCATCTTAAAGCGCGTGGAATGGCAAGTAAGATGTACTATGAAACTTCTATGATAGGGCAATCAGAGACCCGATTAGATCATTTTATATTATGGTTAATTTAAGAGGTCAGCAAAATATTATCGCATTTGTTCAATTTATGTCGCTCCAATTTCAGATAGCGTACTGGGCTAGGCGGCATCTTAAAGCGCGTGGAATGGCAAGTAAGATGTACTATGAAACTTCTATGATAGGGCAATCAGAGACACGATTAGATAATTTTATATTTTGGTTAATATAAGAATTCAGCGAAATTCTATCACATTTGTTCAATTTACGTCGCTCCTATTACAGATAGCTTATTGGGCTTAGCGGCATCTCAAAGCGCAGGAAATGACGAGTGAAATGCACTATTAAACTTCTATGATAGGGCAATCAGAGACCCGATTAGATCATTTTATATTTTGTTTAATATAAGATTTCAGGGAAATTTTATCACATTTGCTCATTTTACGTCGCTCCTATTTCAGATAGCGTATTCGGCTAAGCGGCATCTCAAAGCGCATGAAATGGCGAATAAAATGCACTATTAAACTTCTAGGCTAGGGCGAACAGAGCCCCGATCAGATCATTTTATATTACGGTTAATATAAGAATGCAGAGTAATTCTATCACATTTGTTCAACTTACGTCGCTCCTATTTCAGATAGCGTACTGTGCTAGGCGGCATATCAAAGCGCATGAAATGGCGAGTGAAATGCACTATTAAACTTCTAGGATAAGCCAAACAGAGACCCGATTAGATCATTTTACATTATGGTTAATAAAAGAATTCAGTGAAATTCTATCATATTTGTTCAACTTACGTCGCTCCTATTTCAGATCGCGTACTGGGCTAGGCGGCATCTTAAAGCGCGTGGAAGGGCGAGTAAAATGCACTACTAAACTTCTATGATAGGGCAATCAGAGAGCCCATTAGATCATTTTATATTTTGGTTAATGTAAGAATTCAGCGAAATTCTATCACATTTGTTCAATTTACGTCGCTCCTATTTCAGATAGCGTATTGGGCTAAGCGGCATCTCAAAGCGCACGAAATGGCGAACAAAATGCACTATTAAACTTCTAGGCTAGGGCAAATAAAGACCCGATTAAATCATTTTATATTGTGGTTAATTTAAGAATTCAGCGAAATCCTATCACATTTGTTCAATTTACGTCGCTCCTATTTCAGATAGCGTATTGGGCTAAGCGTCATCTCAAAGCGCATGAAATGGCGACTAAAATGCACTATTAAGCTTCTAGGATAGGGCGAACAGAGACCCGATTAGATCATTTTAAATTACGGTTAATATAAGAATTCTGCGTAATTCTATCACATTTGTTCAATTTACGTCGCTCCTATTTCAGATAGCGTATTGGGCTAAGCGGCATCTCAAAGCGCATGAAATGGCGAGTAAAATGCAATACTGAACTTCTAGGATAAGGCAAACAGAGACCCGATTAGATCATTTTATATTACGGTTAATATAAGAATTCTGCGTAATTCTATCACATTTGTTCAACTTACGTCGCTCCTATTTCAGATAGCGTATTGGGCTAAGCGGCATCTCAAAGCGCATGAAATGGCGAGTGAAATGCACTATTAAACTTCTAGGGTAGGGCAAACAGAGACTCGATTAGATCATTTCACATTATGGTTAATAAAAGAATTCAGCGAAATTCTATCACATTTGTTCAACTTACGTCGCTCTTATTTCAGATAGCGTATTGGGCTAAGCGGCATCTCAAAGCGCATGAAATGGCGAGTAAAATGCACTATTAAACTTCTAGGGTAGCGCGCACAGAGACCCGATTAGATCATTTTATATTATGGTTAATAAAAGCATTCAGCGAAATTCTATCACATTTGATCAACTTACGTCGCTCCTATTTCAGATAGCGTATTGGGCTAAGCGGCATCTCAAAGCACATGAAATGGCGAGTCAAATGCACTATTAAACTTCTAGGATAAGGCAAACAGAGACCCGATTAGATCATTTTATATTTTGTTTAATATAAGATTTCAGGGAAATTCTATCACATTTGCTCAATTTACGTCGCTCCTATTTCAGATAGCGTATTGGGCTAAGCGGCCTCTCAAAGCGCATGAAATGGCGAGTAAAATGCGCTATTAACCTTCTGGGATAAGGCAAACAGAGACCCGATTAGATCATTTTATATTACGGTTAATATAAGAATGCAGCGTAATTCTATCACATTTGTTCAACTTACGGTGCTCCTACTTCAGATAGCGTACTGGGCTAGGCGGTATCTCAAAGCGCATGATATGGCAAGTGAAATGCAATATTAGACTTCTATGGTAGGGCGAACAGAGACCCGATTAGATCATTTTACATTAAGGTTAATATAAGAATTCAGCGAAATTCTATCACATTTGTTCAATTTACGTCGCTCCTATTTCAGGTAGCGTATTGGGCTAAGCGGCATCTCAAAGCGCATGAAATGTCGAGTAAAATGCACTATTAAACTCCTAGGATAAGGCAACCAGAGACCCGATTAGATCATTTTATATTACGGTTAATATAAGAATTCAGCGTAATTCTATCACATTTGTTCAATTTACGTCGCTCCTATTTCAAATAGCGTATTGGGCTAAGCGGCATCGCAAAGCGCATGAAATGGCGAGGAAATGCACTATTAGACTTCTATGGTAGGGCGAACAGAGACCCGATTAGATCATTTTACATTAAGGTTAATATAAGAATTCAGCGAAATTCTATCACATTTGTTCAATTTACGTCGCTCCTATTTCAGGTAGCGTATTGGGCTAAGCGGCATCTCAAAGCGCATGAAATGGCGAATAAGATGCACAATTATTCATCTGGGCTAGGGCGAACAGAGACCCGATTAGATCATATTACATTATGGTTAATAAAAGAATTCAGTGAAATTCTATCACATTTGTTCAACTTACGTCGCTCCTATTTCAGATCGCGTATTGGGCTAAGCGGCACCTCAAAGCGCATGAAATGGCGAGTAAACTGCACTATAAAACTTCTAGGGTAGGGCAAACAGAGACCCGATTAGATCATCTAATATTATGGTTAATTTAAGAATTCAGCAAAATTCTATCACATTTGTTAAATTTACGTCGCTCCAATTTCAGATAGCGTATTGGGCTAAGCGGCATCTCAAAGCGCATGACATGGCGAGTAAAATGCACTATTAAACTTCTAGGGTAGGGCAAACAGAGACCCGATTAGATCATTTTATATTACGGTTAATATAAGAATTCAGCGTAATTCTATCACATTTGTTCAACTTACGTCGCTCCTATTTCAGATAGCGTACTGGGCTAGGCGGCATCTTAAAGCGCGTGAAATGGCGAGTCAAATACACTATTAAACTTCTAGGCTAGGGCGAACAGAGACCCGATTAGATCATTTTACATTTTCGTTAATAAAAGAATTCAGCGAAATTCTATCACATTTGTTCAATTTACGTCGCTCCTATTTCAGCTAGCACATTGGGCTAAGCGGCATCTCAAGGCGCATGAAATGGCGACTAAAATGCACTATTAAACTTCTAGGCTAGGGCGAACAGAGACCCGATTAGATCATTTTACATTTTGGTTAATAAAAGAATTCAGCGAAATTCTATCACATTTGTTCAATTTACGTCGCTCCTATTTCAGATAGCGTATTCGGCTCAGCAGCATTTCAAAGCGCATGAAATGGCGAGTGAAATGCACTATTAAACTTCTAGGATAAGGCAAACAGAGACCCGATTAGATAATTTTATATTACGGTTAATATAATAATTGAGCGTAATTCTATCACATTTGTTCAACTTACGTCGCTCCTATTTCAGATAGCGTACTGGGCTAGGCGGAATCTTAAAGCGCGTGGATTGGCGAGTAAAATGCACTATTAAACTTCTACGATAGGGCAATCAGAGACCCGATTAGATCATTTTATATTTTGGTTAATATAAGAATTCAGCGAAATTCTATCACAATTGTTCTACTTACGTCGCTCCTATTTCAGATAGCGTATTGGGCTAAGCGGCATCTCAAAGCGCATGACATGGCGAGTGAAATGCACTATTACACTTCTAGGGTAGGGCGAACAGAGACCCGATTAGATCATTTTACATTAAGGTTAATATAAGTATTCAGGGAAATTCTATCACATTTGTTCAATTTACGTCGCTCCTATTTCAGATAGCGTATCGGGCTAAGCGGCATCTCAAAGCGCATGAAATGGCGAGTAAAATGCACTATTAAACTTCTAGGGTAGCGCGCACAGAGACCCGATTAGATCATTTTATATTATGGTTAATAAAAGCATTCAGCGAAATTCTATCACATTTGATCAACTTACGTCGCTCCTATTTCAGATAGCGTATTGGGCTAAGCGGCATCTCAAAGCACATGAAATGGCGAGTCAAATGCACTATTAAACTTCTAGGATAAGGCAAACAGGGACCCGATTAGATCATTTTATATTTTGTTTAATATAAGATTTCAGGGAAATTCTATCACATTTGCTCAATTTACGTCGCTCCTATTTCAGATAGCGTATTGGGCTAAGCGGCCTCTCAAAGCGCATGAAATGGCGAGTAAAATGCGCTATTAACCTTCTAGGATAACGCAAACAGAGACCCGATTAGATCATTTTATATTACGGTTAATATAAGAATGCAGCGTAATTCTATCACATTTGTTCAACTTACGGTGCTCCTACTTCAGATAGCGTACTGGGCTAGGCGGTATCTCAAAGCGCATGATATGGCAAGTGAAATGCAATATTAGACTTCTATGGTAGGGCGAACAGAGACCCGATTAGATCATTTTACATTAAGGTTAATATAAGAATTCAGCGAAATTCTATCACATTTGTTCAATTTACGTCGCTCCTATTTCAGGTAGCGTATTGGGCTAAGCGGCATCTCAAAGCGCATGAAATGGCGAGTAAAATGCACTATTAAACTCCTAGGATAAGGCAAGCAGAGACCCGATTAGATCATTTTATATTACGGTTAATATAAGAATTCAGCGTAATTCTATCACATTTGTTCAATTTACGTCGCTCCTATTTCAAATAGCGTATTGGGCTAAGCGGCATCGCAAAGCGCATGAAATGGCGAGGAAATGCACTATTAGACTTCTATGGTAGGGCGAACAGAGACCCGATTAGATCATTTTACATTAAGGTTAATATAAGAATTCAGCGAAATTCTATCACATTTGTTCAATTTACGTCGCTCCTATTTCAGGTAGCGTATTGGGCTAAGCGGCATCTCAAAGCGCATGAAATGGCGAATAAGATGCACAATTATTCATCTGGGCTAGGGCGAACAGAGACCCGATTAGATCATATTACATTATGGTTAATAAAAGAATTCAGTGAAATTCTATCACATTTGTTCAACTTACGTCGCTCCTATTTCAGATCGCGTATTGGGCTAAGCGGCACCTCAAAGCGCATGAAATGGCGAGTAAAGTGCACTATAAAACTTCTAGGGTAGGGCAAACAGAGACCCGATTAGATCATCTAATATTATGGTTAATTTAAGAATTCAGCAAAATTCTATCACATTTGTTAAATTTACGTCGCTCCAATTTCAGATAGCGTATTGGGCTAAGCGGCATCTCAAAGCGCATGACATGGCGAGTAAAATGCACTATTAAACTTCTAGGGTAGGGCAAACAGAGACCCGATTAGATCATTTTATATTATGGTTAATTTAAGAATTCAGCAAAATTCTATCACATTTGTTCAATTTACGTCGCTCCTATTTCAGATAGCGTATTGGGCTAAGCGGCATCTCAAAGCGCATGAAATGGCGAGTAAAATGCAATACTAAACTTCTAGGATAAGGCAAACAGAGTCCCGATTAGATCATTTTATATTACGGTTAATATAAGAATTCAGCGTAATTCTATCACATTTGTTCAACTTACGTCGCTCCTATTTCAGATAGCGTACTGGGCTAGGCGGCATCTTAAAGCGCGTGAAATGGCGAGTCAAATGCACTATTAAACTTCTAGGCTAGGGCGAACAGAGACCCGATTAGATCATTTTACATTTTCGTTAATAAAAGAATTCAGCGAAATTCTATCACATTTGTTCAATTTACGTCGCTCCTATTTCAGCTAGCACATTGGGCTAAGCGGCATCTCAAGGCGCATGAAATGGCGACTAAAATGCACTATTAAACTTCTACGATAGGGCAATCAGAGACCCGATTAGATCATTTTATATTTTGGTTAATATAAGAATTCAGCGAAATTCTATCACAATTGTTCTACCTACGTCGCTCCTATTTCAGATAGCGTATTGGGCTAAGCGGCATCTCAAAGCGCATGACATGGCGAGTGAAATGCACTATTACACTTCTAGGGTAGGGCGAACAGAGACCCGATTAGATCATTTTACATTAAGGTTAATATAAGTATTCAGGGAAATTCTATCACATTTGTTCAATTTACGTCGCTCCTATTTCAGATAGCGTATCGGGCTAGGCGGCATCTCAAAGCGCATGAAATCTCGAGTGAAATGCACTATCAAACATCTATGATAGGGCAAACAGAGACCCGATTAGATCATTTGATATTATGGTTAATTTAAGAATTCAGCGAAATTCTATCACATTTGTTCAATTTACGTCGCTCCTATTTCAGATGCGTATTGGGCTAAGCGGCATCTCAAAGCGCATGAAATGGCGAGTAAAATGCACTGTTAAACTTCTAGGGTAAGGCAAACAGATACCCGATTAGATCATTTTATATTACGGTTAATATAAGAATTAAGCGTAATTCTATCACATTTGTTCAATTTCCGTCGCTCCTATTTCAGATAGCGTACTGGGCTAGGCGGAATCTTAAAGCGCGTGGATTGGCGAGTAAAATGCACTATTAAACTTCTACGATAGGGCAATCAGAGACCCGATTAGATCATTTTATATTTTGGTTAATATAAGAATTCAGCGAAATTCTATCACAATTGTTCGATTTACGTCGCTCCTATTTCTGATAGCGTTTTGGGCTAAGCGGCATCTCAAAGCGCATGAAATGGCGAGTGAAATGCACTATTAAACTTCTAGGGTAGGGCGAACAGAGACCCGATTAGATCATTTTACATTAAGGTTAATATAAGTATTCAGGGAAATTCTATCACATTTGTTCAATTTACGTCGCTCCTATTTCAGGTAGCGTATTGGGCTAAGCGGCATCTCAAAGCGCATGAAGTGGCGAGTAAAATGCACTATTAAACTTCTAGGGTAGGGCAAACAGAGACCCGATTAGACCATTTTATATTATGGTTAATTTAAGAATTCAGCCCAATTCTATCACATTTGTTCAATTTACGTCGCTCCTATTACAGATAGCGTACTGGGCTAGGCGGAATCTTAAAGCGCGTGGATTTGCGAGTAAAATGCACTATTAAACTTCTATGATAGGACAATCAGAGACCCGATTAGATCATTTTACATTTTGGTTATTATAAGAATTCAGCGAAATTCTATCACAATTGTTCAACTTACGTCGCACCTATTTCAGATAGCGTATTGGGCTAAGCGGCATCTCAAAGCGCATGAAATGGCGAGTAAAATGCACTATTAAACTTCTAGGGTAAGGCAAACAGAGACCCGATTAGATGATTTTATATTACGGTTAATATAAGAATTCAGCGTAATTCTATCATGTTTGTTCAATTTACGTCGCTCCTATATCAGGTGGGTATTGGGCTAAGCGGCATCTCAAAGCGCATGAAATGGCGAGTAAAATGCGCTATTAAACTTCTAGGGTAAGGCAAACAGAGACCCGATTAGATCATTTTATATTACGGTTAATATAAGAATTCAGCGTAATTCTATCACATTTGTCCAATTTACGTCGCTCCTATTTCAGATAGCGTACTGGGCTAGGCGGAATCTTAAAGCGCGTGGATTGGCGAGTAAAATGCACTATTAAACTTCTACGATAGGGCAATCAGTGACCCGATTAGATCATTTTATATTTTGGTTAATATAAGAATTCAGCGAAATTCTATCATATTTGTTCAATTTACGTCGCTCCTATTTCAGATGGCGTATTGGGCTAAGCGGCATCTCAATGCGCATGAAATGGCGATGAAAATGCACTATTAAACTTCTGGGATAAGGCAAACAAAGACCCGATTAGATCATCTTATATTACGGTTAATATAACAATTCAGCGTAATTCTATCACATTTATTCAACTTACGTCGCTCCTATTTCAGGTAGCGTGCTGGGCTAGGCGGCATCTTAAAGCGCGTGGAATGGCGAGTAAAATACACTATTAAACTTCTATGATAGGGCTATCAGAGACCCGATTAGATCATTTTATATTTTGGTTAATATAAGAATTCAGCGAAATTCTATCACATTCGTTCAATTTACGTCGCTCCTATTTCAGATAGCGTATTGGGATAAGCGCCATCTCAAAGCGCATGAAATGGCGAGTAAAATGCACTATTAAACTTCTAGGGTAGGGCAAACAGAGACCCGATTAGATCATTTTATATAATGGTTAATTTAAGAATTCAACGTAATTCTATCATATTTGTTCAACTTACGTCGCTCCTATTTCAGATAGCGTACTGGGCTAGGCGGCATCTTAAAGCGCGTGGAAGGGCGAGTAAAATGCACTACTAAACTTCTATGATAGGGCAATCAGTGAGCCGATTAGATCATTTTATATTTTGGGTAATATAAGAATTCAGCGAAATTCTATCACATTTGTTCAATTTACGTCGCTCCTATTTCAGATAGCGTATTGGGCTAAGCGGAATCTCAAAGCGCATGAAATGACGAGTGAAAGGCACTGTTAAACTCCTAGGGTAGGGCGAACAGAGAACCGATTAGATCATTTTACATTAAGGTTAATGTAAGAATTCAGGGAAATTCTATCACGTTTGTTCAATTTACGTCGCTCCTATTTCAGATAGCGTATTGGGGTAAGCGGCATCTCAAAGCGCATGAAATGGCGAGTAAAATGCACTGTTAAACTTCTAGGGTAGGGCAATCAGAGATCCGATTAGATCATTTTATATTTTGGTTAATATAAGAATTCAGGGAAATTCTATCAGATTTGTTCAATTTACGTCGCTCCTATTTCAGATAGCGTATTGGGCTAAGCCGCATCTCAAAGCGCATGAAATGGCGAGTAAAATGCACTGCTAAACTTGTAGGGTAGGGCAAACAGAGACCCGATTAGATCATTTTATATTATGGTTAATTTAAGATGTCAGCAAAATTCTGTCACATTTGTTCAATTTACGTCGCTCCAATTTCAGATAGCGTACTGGGCTAGGCGGCATCTTAAAGCGCGTGGAATGGCGATCAAAATGCACTATTAAACTTCTATGATAGGGCAAACAGAGACCCGATTAGATCATTTTACATTATGGTTAATTTAAGAATTCAGCCAAATTCTATCACATTTGTACAATTTACGTCGCTCCTATTTCAGATAGCGTACTGGGATAGGCGGAATCGTGAAGCGCGTGGATTGGCGAGTAAAATGCACTATTAAACTTCTTTGATAGGGCAATCAGAGACCCGATTAGATCATTTTATATTTCGGTTAATATAGGAATTCAGCGAAATTCTATCACAATTGTTCTATTTACGTCGCTGATATTTCAGATAGCGTATTGGGCTAAGCGGCATCTCAAAGCGCAAGGAATGGCGAGTAAAATGGACTATTAAACTTCTAGGGTTGGGCAACCAGAGACCCGATTAGATCATTTTATATTATCGTTAATTTAAAAACTCAGCGTAATTCTATTACATTTTTTCAATTTACGTCGCTCCTATTTCAGCTAGCGTACTGGGCTAGGCGGAATCTTAAAGCGCGTGGATTGGCTAGTAAAATGCACTATTAAACTTCTACGATAGGGCAATCAGAGACCCGAATAGATCATTTTATATTTTGGTTAATATAGGAATTCAGCGAAATTCTATCACAATTGTTCTATTTACGTCGCTGATATTTCAGATAGCGTATTGGGCTAAGCGGCATCTCAAAGCGCATGAAATGGCGAGCAAAGTGCACTATTAAACTTCTAGGGTAGGGCAAACAGAGACCCGATTAGATAATTTTATATTACGGTTAATATAATAATTGAGCGTAATTCTATCACATTTGTTCAACTTACGTCGCTCCTATTTCAGATAGCGTACTGGGCTAGGCGGAATCTTAAAGCGCGTGGATTGGCTAGTAAAATGCACTATTAAACTTCTACGATAGGGCAATCAGAGACCCGAATAGATCATTTTATATTTTGGTTAATATAAGAATTCAGCGAAATTCTATCACAATTGTTCTACTTACGTCGCTCCTATTTCAGATAGCGTATTGGGCTAAGCGGCATCTCAAAGCGCATGAAATGGCGAGTGAAATGCACTATTACACTTCTAGGGTAGGGCGAACAGAGACCCGATTAGATCATTTTACATTAAGGTTAATATAAGTATTCAGGGAAATTCTATCACATTTGTTCAATTTACGTCGCTCCTATTTCAGATAGCGTATCGGGCTAAGCGGCATCTCAAAGCGCATGAAATGGCGATTAAAATGCACTATTAAACTTCTAGGATAAGGCAAACAGAGACCCGATTAGATCATTTTATATTTTGGTTAATATAAGAATTCAGCGAAATTCTATCACATTCGTTCAATTTACGTCGCTCCTATTTCAGATAGCGTATTGGGCTAAGCGCCATCTCAAAGCGCATGAAATGGCGAGTAAAATGCACTATTAAACTTCTAGGGTAGGGCAAACAGAGACCCGATTAGATGATTTTATATTACGGTTAATATAAGAATTCAGCGTAATTCTGTCATATTTGTTCAATTTACGTCGCCCCTATTTCAGATGCGTATTGGGCTAAGCGGCACCTCAAAGCGCATGAAATGGCGATTAAAATGCACTATTAAACTTCTAGGATAAGGCAAACAGAGACCCGATTAGATCATCTTATATTACGGTTAATATAAGTATTCAGCGTAATTCTATCACATTTATTCAACTTACGTCGCTCCTATTTCAGGTAGCGTACTGGGCTAGGCGACATCTTAAAGCGCGTGGAATGGCGAGTAAAATGCACTATTAAACTTCTATGATAGGGCTATCAGAGACCCGATTAGATCATTTTATATTTTGGTTAATATAAGAATTCAGCGAAATTCTATCACATTCGTTCAATTTACGTCGCTCCTATTTCAGATAGCGTATTGGGCAAAGCGCCATCTCAAAGCGCATGAAATGGCGAGTAAAATGCACTATTAAACTTCTAGGGTAGGGCAAACAGAGACCCGATTAGATCATTTTATATAATGGTTAATTTAAGAATTCAGCGTAATCCTATCACATTTGTTCAACTTACGTCGCTCCTATTTCAGATAGCGTACTGGGCTAGGCGGCATCTTAAAGCGCGTGGAAGGGCGAGTAAAATGCACTACTAAACTTCTATGATAGGGCAATCAGAGAGCCCATTAGATCATTTTATATTTTGGTTAATGTAAGAATTCAGCGAAATTCTATCACATTTGTTCAATTTACGTCGCTCCTATTTCAGATAGCGTATTGGGCTAAGCGGAATCTCAAAGCGCATGAAATGACGAGTGAAAGGCACTGTTAAACTCCTAGGGTAGGGCGAACAGAGACCCGATTAGATCATTTTATATTATGGTTAATTTAAGAATTCAGCCAAATTCTATCACATTTGTTCAATTTACGTCGCTGATATTTCAGATAGCGTACTGGGCTAGGCGGCATCTCAAAGCGCATGAAATGACGAGTGAAATGCACTATTAAACTTCTATGATAGGGCAAACAGAGACCCGATTAGATTATTTATATTATGGTTAATTTAAGAATTCAGCGAAATTCTACCACATTTGTTCAATTTACGTCGCGCCTATTTCAGATAGCGTATTGGGCTAAGCGGCATCTCAAAGCGCATGAAATGGCGAGCAAAGTGCATTATTAAACTTCTAGGGTAGGGCAAACAGAGACCCGATTAGATAATTTTATATTACGGTTAATATAATAATTGAGCGTAATTCTATCACATTTGTTCAACTTACGTCGCTCCTATTTCAGATAGCGTACTGGGCTAGGCGGCATCTCAAAGCGCATGAAATGGCGAGTGGAATGCACTATTAAACATCTATGATAGGGCAAACAGAGACCCGATTAGATCATTTGATATTATGGTTAATTTAAGAATTCAGCGAAATTCTATCACATTTGTTCAATGGACGTCGCTCCTATTGCAGATAGCGTATTGGGCTAAGCGGCATCTCAAAGCGCATGAAATGGCGAGTAAAATGCACTATTAAACTTCTAGGGTAAGGCAAACACAGACCCGATTAGATGATTTTATATTACGGTTAATATAAGAATTCAGCGTAATTCTATCATATTTGTTCAATTTACGTCGCTCCTATTTCAGATGCGTATTGGGCTAAGCGGCACCTCAAAGCGCATGAAATGGCGAGTAAAATGCACTATTAAACTTCTAGGGTAAGGCAAACAGAGACCCGATTAGATCATTTTATATTTTGGTTAATATAAGAATTCAGCGAAATTCTATCACAATTGTTCTACTTACGTCGCTCCTATTTCAGATAGCGTATTGGGCTAAGCGGCATCTCAAAGCGCATGAAATGGCGAGTAAAATGGACTATTACACTTCTAGGGTAGGGCGAACAGAGACCCGATTAGATCATTTTACATTAAGGTTAATATAAGTATTCAGGGAAATTCTATCACATTTGTTCAATTTACGTCGCGCCTATTTCAGATAGCGTATTGGGCTAAGCGGCATCTCAAATCGCATGAAATGGCGAGTAAAATGCACTATTAAACTTCTAGGGTAAGGCAAACAGAGAGCCGATTAGATCATTTTATATTATGGTTAATTTAAGAATTCAGCCAAATTCTATCACATTTGTTCAATTTACGTCGCTCCTATTTCAGATAGCGTATTGGGCTAAGCGCCATCTCAAAGCGCATGAAATGGCGAGTAAAATGCACTATTAAACTTCTAGGTTAGGGCAAACAGAGACCCGATTAGATCATTTTATATTATGGTTAATTTAAGAATTCAGCCAAATTCTATCACATTTGTTCAATTTACGTCGCTCCTATTTCAGGTAGCGTACTGGGCTAGGCGGAATCTTAAAGCGCGTGGATTGGCGAGTAAAATGCACTGTTAAACTTCTATGATATGGCAATCAGAGACCCGATTAGATCATTTTATATTTTGGTTAATATAAGAATTCAGGGAAATTCTATCAGATTTGTTCAATTTACGTCGCTCCTATTTCAGATAGCGTATTGGGCTAAGCGGCATCTCAAAGCGCATGAAATGGCGAGTAAAATGCACTGCTAAACTTGTAGGGTAGGGCAAACAGAGACCCGATTAGATCATTTTATATTATGGTTAATTTAAGATGTCAGCAAAATTCTGTCACATTTGTTCAATTTACGTCGCTCCAATTTCAGATAGCGTACTGGGCTAGGCTGCATCTTAAAGCGCGTGGAATGGCGATCAAAATGCACAATTAAACTTCTATGATAGGGCAATCAGAGACCCGATTAGATCATTTTATATTTTGGTTAATATAAGAATTCAGCGAAATTCTATCACAATTGTTCTATTTACGTCGCTGATATTTCAGATAGCGTATTGGGCTAAGCGGCATCTCAAAGCGCATGAAATGGCGAGCAAAGTGCACTATTAAACTTCTAGGGTAGGGCAAACAGAGACCCGATTAGATAATTTTATATTACGGTTAATATAATAATTGAGCGTAATTCTATCACATTTGTTCAACTTACGTCGCTCCTATTTCAGATAGCGTACTGGGCTAGGCGGCATCTCAAAGCGCATGAAATGGCGAGTGGAATGCACTATTAAACATCTATGATAGGGCAAACAGAGACCCGATTAGATCATTTGATATTATGGTTAATTTAAGAATTCAGCGAAATTCTATCACATTTGTTCAATGGACGTCGCTCCTATTGCAGATAGCGTATTGGGCTAAGCGGCATCTCAAAGCGCATGAAATGGCGAGTAAAATGCACTGTTAAACTTCTAGGGTAAGGCAAACACAGACCCGATTAGATGATTTTATATTACGGTTAATATAAGAATTCAGCGTAATTCTATCATATTTGTTCAATTTACGTCGCTCCTATTTCAGATGCGTATTGGGCTAAGCGGCACCTCAAAGCGCATGAAATGGCGAGTAAAATGCACTATTAAACTTCTAGGGTAAGGCAAACAGAGACCCGATTAGATCATTTTATATTTTGGTTAATATAAGAATTCAGCGAAATTCTATCACAATTGTTCTACTTACGTCGCTCCTATTTCAGATAGCGTATTGGGCTAAGCGGCATCTCAAAGCGCATGAAATGGCGAGTAAAATGCACTATTACACTTCTAGGGTAGGGCAAACAGAGACCCGATTAGATCATTTTATATTACGGTTAATATAAGAATTCAGCGTAATTCTGTCATATTTGTTCAATTTACGTCGCCCCTATTTCAGATGCGTATTGGGCTAAGCGGCACCTCAAAGCGCATGAAATGGCGATTAAAATGCACTATTAAACTTCTAGGATAAGGCAAACAGAGACCCGATTAGATCATCTTATATTACGGTTAATATAAGTATTCAGCGTAATTCTATCACATTTATTCAACTTACGTCGCTCCTATTTCAGGTAGCGTACTGGGCTAGGCGACATCTTAAAGCGCGTGGAATGGCGAGTAAAATGCACTATTAAACTTCTATGATAGGGCTATCAGAGACCCGATTAGATCATTTTATATTTTGGTTAATATAAGAATTCAGCGAAATTCTATCACATTCGTTCAATTTACGTCGCTCCTATTTCAGATAGCGTATTGGGCTAAGCGCCATCTCAAAGCGCATGAAATGGCGAGTAAAATGCACTATTAAACTTCTAGGGTAGGGCAAACAGAGACCCGATTAGATCATTTTATATAATGGTTAATTTAAGAATTCAGCGTAATCCTATCACATTTGTTCAACTTACGTCGCTCCTATTTCAGATAGCGTACTGGGCTAGGCGGCATCTTAAAGCGCGTGGAAGGGCGAGTAAAATGCACTACTAAACTTCTATGATAGGGCAATCAGAGAGCCCATTAGATCATTTTATATTTTGGTTAATGTAAGAATTCAGCGAAATTCTATCACATTTGTTCAATTTACGTCGCTCCTATTTCAGATAGCGTATTGGGCTAAGCGGAATCTCAAAGCGCATGAAATGACGAGTGAAAGGCACTGTTAAACTCCTAGGGTAGGGCGAACAGAGACCCGATTAGATCATTTTATATTATGGTTAATTTAAGAATTCAGCGAAATTCTATCACATTTGTTCAATTTACGTCGCTGATATTTCAGATAGCGTACTGGGCTAGGCGGCATCTCAAAGCGCATGAAATGACGAGTGAAATGCACTATTAAACTTCTATGATAGGGCAAACAGAGACCCGATTAGATTATTTATATTATGGTTAATTTAAGAATTCAGCGAAATTCTACCACATTTGTTCAATTTACGTCGCGCCTATTTCAGATAGCGTATTGGGCTAAGCGGCATCTCAAATCGCATGAAATGGCGAGTAAAATGCACTATTAAACTTCTAGGGTAAGGCAAACAGAGAGCCGATTAGATCATTTTATATTATGGTTAATTTAAGAATTCAGCCAAATTCTATCACATTTGTTCAATTTACGTCGCTCCTATTTCAGATAGCGTATTGGGCTAAGCGCCATCTCAAAGCGCATGAAATGGCGAGTAAAATGCACTATTAAACTTCTAGGGTAGGGCAAACAGAGACCCGATTAGATCATTTTATATTATGGTTAATTTAAGAATTCAGCCAAATTCTATCACATTTGTTCAATTTACGTCGCTCCTATTTCAGGTAGCGTACTGGGCTAAGCGGCATCTCAAAGCGCATGAAATGGCGAGTAAAATGCACTGCTAAACTTGTAGGGTAGGGCAAACAGAGACCCGATTAGATCATTTTATATTATGGTTAATTTAAGATGTCAGCAAAATTCTGTCACATTTGTTCAATTTACGTCGCTCCAATTTCAGATAGCGTACTGGGCTAGGCTGCATCTTAAAGCGCGTGGAATGGCGATCAAAATGCACAGTTAAACTTCTATGATAAGGGCAATCAGAGACCCGATTAGATCATTTTATATCTTGGTTTATATAAGAATTCAGCGAAATTCTATCACAATTGTTCTATTTACGTCGCTGATATTTCAGATAGCGTATTGGGCTAAGCGGCATCTCAAAGCGCATGAAATGGCGAGCAAAGTGCATTATTAAACTTCTAGGGTAGGGCAAACAGAGACCCGATTAGATAATTTTATATTACGGTTAATATAATAATTGAGCGTAATTCTATCACATTTGTTCAACTTACGTCGCTCCTATTTCAGATAGCGTACTGGGCTAGGCGGCATCTCAAAGCGCATGAAATGGCGAGTGGAATGCACTATTAAACATCTATGATAGGGCAAACAGAGACCCGATTAGATCATTTGATATTATGGTTAATTTAAGAATTCAGCGAAATTCTATCACATTTGTTCAATGGACGTCGCTCCTATTGCAGATAGCGTATTGGGCTAAGCGGCATCTCAAAGCGCATGAATGGCGAGTAAAATGCACTATTAAACTTCTAGGGTAAGGCAAACACAGACCCGATTAGATGATTTTATATTACGGTTAATATAAGAATTCAGCGTAATTCTATCATATTTGTTCAATTTACGTCGCTCCTATTTCAGATGCGTATTGGGCTAAGCGGCACCTCAAAGCGCATGAAATGGCGAGTAAAATGCACTATTAAACTTCTAGGGTAAGGCAAACAGAGACCCGATTAGATCATTTTATATTTTGGTTAATATAAGAATTCAAGCGAAATTCTTTCACAATTGTTCTACTTACGTCGCTCCTATTTCAGATAGCGTATTGGGCTAAGCGGCATCTCAAAGCGCATGAAATGGCGAGTAAATGGACTATTACACTTCTAGGGTAGGGCGAACAGAGACCCGATTAGATCATTTTACATTAAGGTTAATATAAGTATTCAGGAAATTCTATCACATTTGTTCAATTTACGTCGCTCCTATTTCAGATAGCGTATTGGGCTAAGCGGCATCTCAAATCGCATGAAATGGCGAGTAAAATGCACTATTAAACTTCTAGGGTAAGGCAAACAGAGAGCCGATTAGATCATTTTATATTATGGTTAATTTAAGAATTCAGCCAAATTCTATCACATTTGTTCAATTTACGTCGCTCCTATTTCAGATAGCGTATTGGGCTAAGCGCCATCTCAAAGCGCATGAAATGGCGAGTAAAATGCACTATTAAACTTCTAGGTTAGGGCAAACAGAGACCCGATTAGATCATTTTATATTATGGTTAATTTAAGATTCAGCCAAATTCTATCACATTTGTTCAATTTACGTCGCTCCTATTTCAGGTAGCGTACTGGGCTAGGCGGAATCTTAAAGAGCGTGGATTGGCGAGTAAAATGCACTGTTAAACTTCTATGATATGGCAATCAGAGACCCGATTAGATCATTTTATATTTTGGTTAATATAAGAATTCAGGAAATTCTATCAGATTTGTTCAATTTACGTCGCTCCTATTTCAGATAGCGTATTGGGCTAAGCGGCATCTCAAAGCGCATGAAATGGCGAGTAAAATGCACTGCTAAACTTGTAGGGTAGGGCAAACAGAGACCCGATTAGATCATTTTATATTATGGTTAATTTAAGATGTCAGCAAAATTCTGTCACATTTGTTCAATTTACGTCGCTCCAATTTCAGATAGCGTACTGGGCTAGGCTGCATCTTAAAGCGCGTGGAATGGCGATCAAAATGCACAATTAAACTTCTATGATAGGGCAATCAGAGACCCGATTAGATCATTTTTTATCTTGGTTTAATATAAGAATTCAGCGAAATTCTATCACAATTGTTCTATTTACGTCGCTGATATTTCAGATAGCGTATTGGGCTAAGCGGCATCTCAAAGCGCATGAAATGGCGAGCAAAGTGCATTATTAAACTTCTAGGGTAGGGCAAACAGAGACCCGATTAGATAATTTTATATTACGGTTTAATATAATAATTGAGCGTAATTCTATCACATTTGTTCAACTTACGTCGCTCCTATTTCAGATAGCGTACTGGGCTAGGCGGCATCTCAAAGCGCATGAAATGGCGAGTGGAATGCACTATTAAACATCTATGATAGGGCAAACAGAGACCCGATTAGATCATTTGATATTATGGTTAATTTAAGAATTCAGCGAAATTCTATCACATTTGTTCAATGGACGTCGCTCCTATTGCAGATAGCGTATTGGGCTAAGCGGCATCTCAAAGCGCATGAAATGGCGAGTAAAATGCACTATTAAACTTCTAGGGTAAGGCAAACACAGACCCGATTAGATGATTTTATATTACGGTTAATATAAGAATTCAGCGTAATTCTATCATATTTGTTCAATTTACGTCGCTCCTATTTCAGATGCGTATTGGGCTAAGCGGCACCTCAAAGCGCATGAAATGGCGAGTAAAATGCACTATTAAACTTCTAGGGTAAGGCAAACAGAGACCCGATTAGATCATTTTATATTTTGGTTAATATAAGAATTCAGCGAAATTCTATCACAATTGTTCTACTTACGTCGCTCCTATTTCAGATAGCGTATTGGGCTAAGCGGCATCTCAAAGCGCATGAAATGGCGAGTAAAATGGACTATTACACTTCTAGGGTAGGGCAAACAGAGACCCGATTAGATGATTTTATATTACGGTTAATATAAGAATTCAGCGTAATTCTGTCATATTTGTTCAATTTACGTCGCCCCTATTTCAGATGCGTATTGGGCTAAGCGGCACCTCAAAGCGCATGAAATGGCGATTAAAATGCACTATTAAACTTCTAGGATAAGGCAAACAGAGACCCGATTAGATCATCTTATATTACGGTTAATATAAGTATTCAGCGTAATTCTATCACATTTATTCAACTTACGTCGCTCCTATTTCAGGTAGCGTACTGGGCTAGGCGACATCTTAAAGCGCGTGGAATGGCGAGTAAAATGCACTATTAAACTTCTATGATAGGGCTATCAGAGACCCGATTAGATCATTTTATATTTTGGTTAATATAAGAATTCAGCGAAATTCTATCACATTCGTTCAATTTACGTCGCTCCTATTTCAGATAGCGTATTGGGCTAAGCGCCATCTCAAAGCGCATGAAATGGCGAGTAAAATGCACTATTAAACTTCTAGGGTAGGGCAAACAGAGACCCGATTAGATCATTTTATATAATGGTTAATTTAAGAATTCAGCGTAATCCTATCACATTTGTTCAACTTACGTCGCTCCTATTTCAGATAGCGTACTGGGCTAGGCGGCATCTTAAAGCGCGTGGAAGGGCGAGTAAAATGCACTACTAAACTTCTATGATAGGGCAATCAGAGAGACCATTAGATCATTTTATATTTTGGTTAATGTAAGAATTCAGCGAAATTCTATCACATTTGTTCAATTTACGTCGCTCCTATTTCAGATAGCGTATTGGGCTAAGCGGAATCTCAAAGCGCATGAAATGACGAGTGAAAGGCACTATTAAACTCCTAGGGTAGGGCGAACAGAGACCCGATTAGATCATTTTATATTATGGTTAATTTAAGAATTCAGCCAAATTCTATCACATTTGTTCAATTTACGTCGCTGATATTTCAGATAGCGTACTGGGCTAGGCGGCATCTCAAAGCGCATGAAATGACGAGTGAAATGCACTATTAAACTTCTATGATAGGGCAAACAGAGACCCGATTAGATTATTTATATTATGGTTAATTTAAGAATTCAGCGAAATTCTACCACATTTGTTCAATTTACGTCGCGCCTATTTCAGATAGCGTATTGGGCTAAGCGGCATCTCAAATCGCATGAAATGGCGAGTAAAATGCACTATTAAACTTCTAGGGTAAGGCAAACAGAGAGCCGATTAGATCATTTTATATTATGGTTAATTTAAGAATTCAGCCAAATTCTATCACATTTGTTCAATTTACGTCGCTCCTATTTCAGATAGCGTATTGGGCTAAGCGCCATCTCAAAGCGCATGAAATGGCGAGTAAAATGCACTATTAAACTTCTAGGGTAGGGCAAACAGAGACCCGATTAGATCATTTTATATTATGGTTAATTTAAGAATTCAGCCAAATTCTATCACATTTGTTCAATTTACGTCGCTCCTATTTCAGGTAGCGTACTGGGCTAAGCGGCATCTCAAAGCGCATGAAATGGCGAGTAAAATGCACTGCTAAACTTGTAGGGTAGGGCAAACAGAGACCCGATTAGATCATTTTATATTATGGTTAATTTAAGATGTCAGCAAAATTCTGTCACATTTGTTCAATTTACGTCGCTCCAATTTCAGATAGCGTACTGGGCTAGGCTGCATCTTAAAGCGCGTGGAATGGCGATCAAAATGCACAATTAAACTTCTATGATAGGGCAATCAGAGACCCGATTAGATCATTTTATATCTTGGTTAATATAAGAATTCAGCGAAATTCTATCACAATTGTTCTATTTACGTCGCTGATATTTCAGATAGCGTATTGGGCTAAGCGGCATCTCAAAGCGCATGAAATGGCGAGCAAAGTGCATTATTAAACTTCTAGGGTAGGGCAAACAGAGACCCGATTAGATAATTTTATATTACGGTTAATATAATAATTGAGCGTAATTCTATCACATTTGTTCAACTTACGTCGCTCCTATTTCAGATAGCGTACTGGGCTAGGCGGCATCTCAAAGCGCATGAAATGGCGAGTGGAATGCACTATTAAACATCTATGATAGGGCAAACAGAGACCCGATTAGATCATTTTATATTATGGTTAATTTAAGAATTCAGCGAAATTCTATCACATTTGTTCAATGGACGTCGCTCCTATTGCAGATAGCGTATTGGGCTAAGCGGCATCTCAAAGCGCATGAAATGGCGAGTAAAATGCACTATTAAACTTCTAGGGTAAGGCAAACACAGACCCGATTAGATGATTTTATATTACGGTTAATATAAGAATTCAGCGTAATTCTATCATATTTGTTCAATTTACGTCGCTCCTATTTCAGATGCGTATTGGGCTAAGCGGCACCTCAAAGCGCATGAAATGGCGAGTAAAATGCACTATTAAACTTCTAGGGTAAGGCAAACAGAGACCCGATTAGATCATTTTATATTTTGGTTAATATAAGAATTCAGCGAAATTCTATCACAATTGTTCTACTTACGTCGCTCCTATTTCAGATAGCGTATTGGGCTAAGCGGCATCTCAAAGCGCATGAAATGGCGAGTAAAATGGACTATTACACTTCTAGGGTAGGGCGAACAGAGACCCGATTAGATCATTTTACATTAAGGTTAATATAAGTATTCAGGGAAATTCTATCACATTTGTTCAATTTACGTCGCGCCTATTTCAGATAGCGTATTGGGCTAAGCGGCATCTCAAATCGCATGAAATGGCGAGTAAAATGCACTATTAAACTTCTAGGGTAAGGCAAACAGAGAGCCGATTAGATCATTTTATATTATGGTTAATTTAAGAATTCAGCCAAATTCTATCACATTTGTTCAATTTACGTCGCTCCTATTTCAGATAGCGTATTGGGCTAAGCGCCATCTCAAAGCGCATGAAATGGCGAGTAAAATGCACTATTAAACTTCTAGGTTAGGGCAAACAGAGACCCGATTAGATCATTTTATATTATGGTTAATTTAAGAATTCAGCCAAATTCTATCACATTTGTTCAATTTACGTCGCTCCTATTTCAGGTAGCGTACTGGGCTAGGCGGAATCTTAAAGCGCGTGGATTGGCGAGTAAAATGCACTGTTAAACTTCTATGATATGGCAATCAGAGACCCGATTAGATCATTTTATATTTTGGTTAATATAAGAATTCAGGGAAATTCTATCAGATTTGTTCAATTTACGTCGCTCCTATTTCAGATAGCGTATTGGGCTAAGCGGCATCTCAAAGCGCATGAAATGGCGAGTAAAATGCACTGCTAAACTTGTAGGGTAGGGCAAACAGAGACCCGATTAGATCATTTTATATTATGGTTAATTTAAGATGTCAGCAAAATTCTGTCACATTTGTTCAATTTACGTCGCTCCAATTTCAGATAGCGTACTGGGCTAGGCTGCATCTTAAAGCGCGTGGAATGGCGATCAAAATGCACAATTAAACTTCTATGATAGGGCAATCAGAGACCCGATTAGATCATTTTATATCTTGGTTAATATAAGAATTCAGCGAAATTCTATCACAATTGTTCTATTTACGTCGCTGATATTTCAGATAGCGTATTGGGCTAAGCGGCATCTCAAAGCGCATGAAATGGCGAGCAAAGTGCATTATTAAACTTCTAGGGTAGGGCAAACAGAGACCCGATTAGATAATTTTATATTACGGTTAATATAATAATTGAGCGTAATTCTATCACATTTGTTCAACTTACGTCGCTCCTATTTCAGATAGCGTACTGGGCTAGGCGGCATCTCAAAGCGCATGAAATGGCGAGTGGAATGCACTATTAAACATCTATGATAGGGCAAACAGAGACCCGATTAGATCATTTGATATTATGGTTAATTTAAGAATTCAGCGAAATTCTATCACATTTGTTCAATGGACGTCGCTCCTATTGCAGATAGCGTATTGGGCTAAGCGGCATCTCAAAGCGCATGAAATGGCGAGTAAAATGCACTATTAAACTTCTAGGGTAAGGCAAACACAGACCCGATTAGATGATTTTATATTACGGTTAATATAAGAATTCAGCGTAATTCTATCATATTTGTTCAATTTACGTCGCTCCTATTTCAGATGCGTATTGGGCTAAGCGGCACCTCAAAGCGCATGAAATGGCGAGTAAAATGCACTATTAAACTTCTAGGGTAAGGCAAACAGAGACCCGATTAGATCATTTTATATTTTGGTTAATATAAGAATTCAGCGAAATTCTATCACAATTGTTCTACTTACGTCGCTCCTATTTCAGATAGCGTATTGGGCTAAGCGGCATCTCAAAGCGCATGAAATGGCGAGTAAAATGGACTATTACACTTCTAGGGTAGGGCGAACAGAGACCCGATTAGATCATTTTACATTAAGGTTAATATAAGTATTCAGGGAAATTCTATCACATTTGTTCAATTTACGTCGCTCCTATTTCAGATAGCGTATTGGGCTAAGCGGCATCTCAAGGCGCATGAAATGGCGAGTAAAATGCGCTGTTAAACTTCTTGGGTAGGGCAAACGGAGACCCGATTAGATCATTTTATATTATGGTTCATTTAAGAATTCAGCCAAATTCTATCACATTTGTTCTATTTACGTCGCTCCTATTTCAGATAGCGTACTGGGCTAGGCGGAATCGTGAAGCGCGTGGATTGGCGAGTAAAATGCACTATTAAACTTCTTTGATAGGGCAATCAGAGACCCGATTAGATCATTTTATATTTTGGTTAATATAAGAATTCAGCGAAATTCTATCACAATTGTTCTACTTACGTCGCTGATATTTCAGATAGCGTATTGGGCTACGCGGCATCTCAAAGCGCATGAAATGGCGAGCAAAGTGCACCATTAAACTTCTAGGGTAGGGCAAACAGAGACCCGATTAGATAATTTTATATTACGGTTAATATAATAATTGAGCGTAATTCTATCACATTTGTTCAACTTACGTCGCTCCTATTTCAGATAGCGTACTGGGCTAGGCGGAATCTTAAAGTGCGTGGATTGGCGAGTAAAATGCACTATTAAACTTCTACGATAGGGCAATCAGAGACCCGATTAGATCATTTTATATTTTGGTTAATATAAGAATGCAGCGAAATTCTATCACAATTGTTCTACTTACGTCGCTCCTATTTCAGATAGCGTATTGGGCTAAGCGGCATCTCAAAGCGCATGACATGGCGAGTGAAATGCACTATTACACTTCTAGGGTAGGGCGAACAGAGACCCGATTAGATCATTTTACATTAAGGTTAATATAAGTATTCAGGGAAATTCTATCACATTTGTTCAATTTACGTCGCTCCTATTTCAGATAGCGTATCGGGCTAAGCGGCATCTCAAAGCGCATGAAATGGCGATTAAAATGCACTATTAAACTTCTAGGATAAGGCAAACAGAGACCCGATTAGATCATTTTATATTTTGGTTAATATAAGAATTCAGCGAAATTCTATCACATTCGTTCAATTTACGTCGCTCCTATTTCAGGTAGCGTATTGGGCTAAGCGCCATCTCAAAGCGCATGAAATGGCGAGTAAAATGCACTATTAAACTTCTAGGGTAGGGCAAACAGAGACCCGATTAGATGATTTTATATTACGGTTAATATAAGAATTCAGCGTAATTCTGTCATATTTGTTCAATTTACGTCGCCCCTATTTCAGATGCGTATTGGGCTAAGCGGCACCTCAAAGCGCATGAAATGGCGATTAAAATGCACTATTAAACTTCTAGGATAAGGCAAACAGAGACCCGATTAGATCATCTTATATTACGGTTAATATAAGAATTCAGCGTAATTCTGTCATATTTGTTCAATTTACGTCGCCCCTATTTCAGATGCGTATTGGGCTAAGAGGCACCTCAAAGCGCATGAAATGGCGATTAAAATGCACTATTAAACTTCTAGGATAAGGCAAACAGAGACCCGATTAGATCATCTTATATTACGGTTAATATAAGAATTCAGCGAAATTCTATCACATTCGTTCAATTTACGTCGCTCCTATTTCAGATAGCGTATTGGGCTAAGCGCCATCTCAAAGCGCATGAAATGGCGAGTAAAATGCACTATTAAACTTCTAGGGTAGGGCAAACAGAGACCCGATTAGATCATTTTATATAATGTTTAATTTAAGAATTCAGCGTAATCCTATCACATTTGTTCAACTTACGTCGCTCCTATTTCAGATAGCGTACTGGGCTAGGCGGCATCTCAAAGCGCATGAAATGACGAGTGAAATGCACTATTAAACTTCTATGATAGGGCAAACAGAGACCCGATTAGATTATTTATATTATGGTTAATTTAAGAATTCAGCGAAATTCTATCACATTTGTTCAATTTACGTCGCGCCTATTTCAGATAGCGTATTGGGCTAAGCGGCATCTCAAATCGCATGAAATGGCGAGTAAAATGCACTATTAAACTTCTAGGGTAAGGCAAACAGAGACCCGATTAGATCATTTTATATTATGGTTAATTTAAGAATTCAGCCAAATTCTATCACATTTGTTCAATTTACGTCGCTCCTATTTCAGATAGCGTATTGGGCTAAGCGCCATCTCAAAGCGCATGAAATGGCGAGTAAAATGCACTATTAAACTTCTAGGTTAGGGCAAACAGAGACCCGATTAGATCATTTTATATTATGGTTAATTTAAGAATTCAGCCAAATTCTATCACATTTGTTCAATTTACGTCGCTCCTATTTCAGGTAGCGTACTGGGCTAGGCGGAATCTTAAAGAGCGTGGATTGGCGAGTAAAATGCACTGTTAAACTTCTATGATATGGCAATCAGAGACCCGATTAGATCATTTTATATTTTGGTTAATATAAGAATTCAGGGAAATTCTATCAGATTTGTTCAATTTACGTCGCTCCTATTTCAGATAGCGTATTGGGCTAAGCGGCATCTCAAAGCGCATGAAATGGCGAGTAAAATGCACTGCTAAATTTGTAGGGTAGGGCAAACAGAGACCCGATTAGATCATTTTATATTATGGTTAATTTAAGATGTCAGCAAAATTCTGTCACATTTGTTCAATTTACGTCGCTCCAATTTCAGATAGCGTACTGGGCTAGGCTGCATCTTAAAGCGCGTGGAATGGCGATCAAAATGCACAATTAAACTTCTATGATAGGGCAATCAGAGACCCGATTAGATCATTTTATATCTTGGTTAATATAAGAATTCAGCGAAATTCTATCACAATTGTTCTATTTACGTCGCTGATATTTCAGATAGCGTATTGGGCTAAGCGGCATCTCAAAGCGCATGAAATGGCGAGCAAAGTGCATTATTAAACTTCTAGGGTAGGGCAAACAGAGACCCGATTAGATAATTTTATATTACGGTTAATATAATAATTGAGCGTAATTCTATCACATTTGTTCAACTTACGTCGCTCCTATTTCAGATAGCGTACTGGGCTAGGCGGCATCTCAAAGCGCATGAAATGGCGAGTGGAATGCACTATTAAACATCTATGATAGGGCAAACAGAGACCCGATTAGATCATTTGATATTATGGTTAATTTAAGAATTCAGCGAAATTCTATCACATTTGTTCAATGGACGTCGCTCCTATGCAGATAGCGTATTGGGCTAAGCGGCATCTCAAAGCGCATGAAATGGCGAGTAAAATGCACTATTAAACTTCTAGGGTAAGGCAAACACAGACCCGATTAGATGATTTTATATTACGGTTAATATAAGAATTCAGCGTAATTCGATCATATTTGTTCAATTTACGTCGCTCCTATTTCAGATGCGTATTGGGCTAAGCGGCACCTCAAAGCGCATGAAATGGCGAGTAAAATGCACTATTAAACTTCTAGGGTAAGGCAAACAGAGACCCGATTAGATCATTTTATATTTTGGTTAATATAAGAATTCAGCGAAATTCTATCACAATTGTTCTACTTACGTCGCTCCTATTTCAGATAGCGTATTGGGCTAAGCGGCATCTCAAAGCGCATGAAATGGCGAGTAAAATGGACTATTACACTTCTAGGGTAGGGCGAACAGAGACCCGATTAGATCATTTTACATTAAGGTTAATATAAGTATTCAGGGAAATTCTATCACATTTGTTCAATTTACGTCGCTCCTATTTCAGATAGCGTATTGGGCTAAGCGGCATCTCAAGGCGCATGAAATGGCGAGTAAAATGCGCTGTTAAACTTCTTGGGTAGGGCAAACGGAGACCCGATTAGATCATTTTATATTATGGTTCATTTAAGAATTCAGCCAAATTCTATCACATTTGTTCTATTTACGTCGCTCCTATTTCAGATAGCGTACTGGGCTAGGCGGAATCGTGAAGCGCGTGGATTGGCGAGTAAAATGCACTATTAAACTTCTTTGATAGGGCAATCAGAGACCCGATTAGATCATTTTATATTTTGGTTAATATAAGAATTCAGCGAAATTCTATCACAATTGTTCTACTTACGTCGCTGATATTTCAGATAGCGTATTGGGCTACGCGGCATCTCAAAGCGCATGAAATGGCGAGCAAAGTGCACTATTAAACTTCTAGGGTAGGGCAAACAGAGACTCGATTAGATAATTTTATATTACGGTTAATATAATAATTGAGCGTAATTCTATCACATTTGTTCAACTTACGTCGCTCCTATTTCAGATAGCGTACTGGGCTAGGCGGAATCTTAAAGTGCGTGGATTGGCGAGTAAAATGCACTATTAAACTTCTACGATAGGGCAATCAGAGACCCGATTAGATCATTTTATATTTTGGTTAATATAAGAATTCAGCGAAATTCTATCACAATTGTTCTACTTACGTCGCTCCTATTTCAGATAGCGTATTGGGCTAAGCGGCATCTCAAAGCGCATGACATGGCGAGTGAAATGCACTATTACACTTCTAGGGTAGGGCGAACAGAGACCCGATTAGATCATTTTACATTAAGGTTAATATAAGTATTCAGGGAAATTCTATCACATTTGTTCAATTTACGTCGCTCCTATTTCAGATAGCGTATCGGGCTAAGCGGCATCTCAAAGCGCATGAAATGGCGATTAAAATGCACTATTAAACTTCTAGGATAAGGCAAACAGAGACCCGATTAGATCATTTTATATTTTGGTTAATATAAGAATTCAGCGAAATTCTATCACATTCGTTCAATTTACGTCGCTCCTATTTCAGATAGCGTATTGGGCTAAGCGCCATCTCAAAGCGCATGAAATGGCGAGTAAAATGCACTATTAAACTTCTAGGGTAGGGCAAACAGAGACCCGATTAGATGATTTTATATTACGGTTAATATAAGAATTCAGCGTAATTCTGTCATATTTGTTCAATTTACGTCGCCCCTATTTCAGATGCGTATTGGGCTAAGCGGCACCTCAAAGCGCATGAAATGGCGATTAAAATGCACTATTAAA
Organism: Macropis europaea; assembly: GCA_916610135.2. Classification (NCBI taxonomy): domain Eukaryota; kingdom Metazoa; phylum Arthropoda; class Insecta; order Hymenoptera; family Melittidae; genus Macropis; species Macropis europaea. The sequence continues at coordinate 99,991 of CAKAJE020001675.1, read as the reverse complement.
CTTCTAGGATAAGGCAAACAGAGACCCGATTAGATCATCTTATATTACGGTTAATATAAGTATTCAGCGTAATTCTATCACATTTATTCAACTTACGTCGCTCCTATTTCAGGTAGCGTACTGGGCTAGGCGACATCTTAAAGCGCGTGGAATGGCGAGTAAAATGCACTATTAAACTTCTATGATAGGGCTATCAGAGACCCGATTAGATCATTTTATATTTTGGTTAATATAAGAATTCAGCGAAATTCTATCACATTCGTTCAATTTACGTCGCTCCTATTTCAGATAGCGTATTGGGCTAAGCGCCATCTCAAAGCGCATGAAATGGCGAGTAAAATGCACTATTAAACTTCTAGGGTAGGGCAAACAGAGACCCGATTAGATCATTTTATATAATGGTTAATTTAAGAATTCAGCGTAATCCTATCACATTTGTTCAACTTACGTCGCTCCTATTTCAGATAGCGTACTGGGCTAGGCGGCATCTTAAAGCGCGTGGAAGGGCGAGTAAAATGCACTACTAAACTTCTATGATAGGGCAATCAGAGAGCCCATTAGATCATTTTATATTTTGGTTAATGTAAGAATTCAGCGAAATTCTATCACATTTGTTCAATTTACGTCGCTCCTATTTCAGATAGCGTATTGGGCTAAGCGGAATCTCAAAGCGCATGAAATGACGAGTGAAAGGCACTGTTAAACTCCTAGGGTAGGGCGAACAGAGACCCGATTAGATCATTTTATATTATGGTTAATTTAAGAATTCAGCCAAATTCTATCACATTTGTTCAATTTACGTCGCTGATATTTCAGATAGCGTACTGGGCTAGGCGGCATCTCAAAGCGCATGAAATGACGAGTGAAATGCACTATTAAACTTCTATGATAGGGCAAACAGAGACCCGATTAGATTATTTATATTATGGTTAATTTAAGAATTCAGCGAAATTCTATCACATTTGTTCAATTTACGTCGCGCCTATTTCAGATAGCGTATTGGGCTAAGCGGCATCTCAAATCGCATGAAATGGCGAGTAAAATGCACTATTAAACTTCTAGGGTAAGGCAAACAGAGACCCGATTAGATCATTTTATATTATGGTTAATTTAAGAATTCAGCCAAATTCTATCACATTTGTTCAATTTACGTCGCTCCTATTTCAGATAGCGTATTGGGCTAAGCGCCATCTCAAAGCGCATGAAATGGCGAGTAAAATGCACTATTAAACTTCTAGGGTAGGGCAAACAGAGACCCGATTAGATCATTTTATATTATGGTTAATTTAAGAATTCAGCCAAATTCTATCACATTTGTTCAATTTACGTCGCTCCTATTTCAGGTAGCGTACTGGGCTAGGCGGAATCTTAAAGAGCGTGGATTGGCGAGTAAAATGCACTGTTAAACTTCTATGATATGGCAATCAGAGACCCGATTAGTTCATTTTATATTTTGGTTAATATAAGAATTCAGGGAAATTCTATCAGATTTGTTCAATTTACGTCGCTCCTATTTCAGATAGCGTATTGGGCTAAGCGGCATCTCAAAGCGCATGAAATGGCGAGTAAAATGCACTGCTAAACTTGTAGGGTAGGGCAAACAGAGACCCGATTAGATCATTTTATATTATGGTTAATTTAAGATGTCAGCAAAATTCTGTCACATTTGTTCAATTTACGTCGCTCCAATTTCAGATAGCGTACTGGGCTAGGCTGCATCTTAAAGCGCGTGGAATGGCGATCAAAATGCACAGTTAAACTTCTATGATAGGGCAATCAGAGACCCGATTAGATCATTTTATATCTTGGTTAATATAAGAATTCAGCGAAATTCTATCACAATTGTTCTATTTACGTCGCTGATATTTCAGATAGCGTATTGGGCTAAGCGGCATCTCAAAGCGCATGAAATGGCGAGCAAAGTGCATTATTAAACTTCTAGGGTAGGGCAAACAGAGACCCGATTAGATAATTTTATATTACGGTTAATATAATAATTGAGCGTAATTCTATCACATTTGTTCAACTTACGTCGCTCCTATTTCAGATAGCGTACTGGGCTAGGCGGCATCTCAAAGCGCATGAAATGGCGAGTGGAATGCACTATTAAACATCTATGATAGGGCAAACAGAGACCCGATTAGATCATTTGATATTATGGTTAATTTAAGAATTCAGCGAAATTCTATCACATTTGTTCAATGGACGTCGCTCCTATTGCAGATAGCGTATTGGGCTAAGCGGCATCTCAAAGCGCATGAAATGGCGAGTAAAATGCACTATTAAACTTCTAGGGTAAGGCAAACACAGACCCGATTAGATGATTTTATATTACGGTTAATATAAGAATTCAGCGTAATTCTATCATATTTGTTCAATTTACGTCGCTCCTATTTCAGATGCGTATTGGGCTAAGCGGCACCTCAAAGCGCATGAAATGGCGAGTAAAATGCACTATTAAACTTCTAGGGTAAGGCAAACAGAGACCCGATTAGATCATTTTATATTTTGGTTAATATAAGAATTCAGCGAAATTCTATCACAATTGTTCTACTTACGTCGCTCCTATTTCAGATAGCGTATTGGGCTAAGCGGCATCTCAAAGCGCATGAAATGGCGAGTAAAATGGACTATTACACTTCTAGGGTAGGGCGAACAGAGACCCGATTAGATCATTTTACATTAAGGTTAATATAAGTATTCAGGGAAATTCTATCACATTTGTTCAATTTACGTCGCTCCTATTTCAGATAGCGTATTGGGCTAAGCGGCATCTCAAGGCGCATGAAATGGCGAGTAAAATGCGCTGTTAAACTTCTTGGGTAGGGCAAACGGAGACCCGATTAGATCATTTTATATTATGGTTCATTTAAGAATTCAGCCAAATTCTATCACATTTGTTCTATTTACGTCGCTCCTATTTCAGATAGCGTACTGGGCTAGGCGGAATCGTGAAGCGCGTGGATTGGCGAGTAAAATGCACTATTAAACTTCTTTGATAGGGCAATCAGAGACCCGATTAGATCATTTTATATTTTGGTTAATATAAGAATTCAGCGAAATTCTATCACAATTGTTCTACTTACGTCGCTGATATTTCAGATAGCGTATTGGGCTACGCGGCATCTCAAAGCGCATGAAATGGCGAGCAAAGTGCACTATTAAACTTCTAGGGTAGGGCAAACAGAGACCCGATTAGATAATTTTATATTACGGTTAATATAATAATTGAGCGTAATTCTATCACATTTGTTCAACTTACGTCGCTCCTATTTCAGATAGCGTACTGGGCTAGGCGGAATCTTAAAGTGCGTGGATTGGCGAGTAAAATGCACTATTAAACTTCTACGATAGGGCAATCAGAGACCCGATTAGATCATTTTATATTTTGGTTAATATAAGAATTCAGCGAAATTCTATCACAATTGTTCTACTTACGTCGCTCCTATTTCAGATAGCGTATTGGGCTAAGCGGCATCTCAAAGCGCATGACATGGCGAGTGAAATGCACTATTAGACTTCTAGGGTAGGGCGAACAGAGACCCGATTAGATCATTTTACATTAAGGTTAATATAAGTATTCAGGGAAATTCTATCACATTTGTTCAATTTACGTCGCTCCTATTTCAGATAGCGTATCGGGCTAGGCGGCATCTCAAAGCGCATGAAATCTCGAGTGAAATGCACTATTAAACATCTATGATAGGGCAAACAGAGACCCGATTAGATCATTTTATATTTTGGTTAATATAAGAATTCAGGGAAATTCTATCACATTTGTTCAACTTACGTCGCTGCTATTTCAGATAGCGTACTGGGCTAGGCGGAATCTTAAAGCGCGTGGATTGTCGAGTAAAATGCCCCATTAAACTTCTATGATAGGGCAATCAGAGACCCGATTAGATCATTTTATATTTTGGTTAATATAAGAATTCAGCGAAATTCTATCACAATTGTTCTATTTACGTCGCTCCTATTTCAGATAGCGTATTGGGCTAAGCGGCATCTCAATGCGCATGAAATGGCGAGCAAAATGTACTGTTAAACTTCTAGGATAAGGCAAACGGAGACCCGATTAGACCATTTTATATTACGGTTAATATAAGAATTCAGCGTAATTCTATCACATTTGTTCAACTTACGTCGCTCCTATTGCAGATAGCGTACTGGGCTAGGCGGCATATTAAAGCGCGTGGAATGGCGAGTAAAATGCACACTTAAACTTCTATGATAGGGCAATCAGAAACCCGATTAGATCATTTTATATTTTGGTTAATATAAGAATTCAGCGAAATTCTATCACATTTGTTTAATTTACGTCGCTCCTATTTCAAATAGCGTATTGGCCTAAGCTGCATCTCAAAGCGCAAGAAATGGCGAGTAAAATGCACTATTAAACTTCTAGGGTAGGGCAATCAGAGACCTGATTAGATCATTTTATATTATGGTTAATTTAAGAATTCAGCAAAATTCTATCACATTTGTTCAATTTACGTCGCTCCTATTTCAGATAGCGTACTCGGCTAGGCGGAATCTTAAAGCGCGTGGAATGATGAGTAAAATGCACTCTTAAACTTCCATGATAGGGCAATCAGAAACCCGATTAGATCATTTTATATTTTGGTTAATATAAGAATTCAGCGAAATTCTATCACATTTGTTTAATTTACGTCGCTCCTATTTCAAATAGCGTATTGGCCTAAGCTGCATCTCAAAGCGCAAGAAATGGCGAGTAAAATGCACTATTAAACTTCTAGGGTAGGGCAATCAGAGACCTGATTAGATCATTTTATATTATGGTTAATATAAGAATTCAGCAAAATTCTATCACATTTGTTCAATTTACGTCGCTCCTATTTCAGATAGCGTACTGGGCTAGGCGGCATCTTAAAGCGCGTGGAATGATGAGTAAAATGCACTATTAAACTTCTAGGGTAGGGCAAACAGAGACCCGATTAGATCATTTCATATTATGGTTAATTTAAGAATTCAACGAAATTCTATCACATTTGTTCAATTTACATCGCTCCTATTTCAGATAGCGTATTGGGCTAAGCGGCATCTCAATGCGCATGAAATGGCGAGTAAAATGCACTGTTAAACTTCTAGGATAAGGCAAACGGAGACCCGATTAGACCATTTTATTTTACGGTTAATACAAGTATTCAGCGTAATTCTATCACATTTTGTCAACTTACGTCGCACCAATTTCAGATAGCGTACTGGGCTAGGCGGCATATTAAAGCGCGTGGAATGGCGAGTAAAATGCACTCTTAAACTTCTATGATAGGGCAATCAGAGACCCGATTAGATCATTTTATATTTTGGTTAATATAAGAATTCAGCGAAATTCTATCACATTTGTTTAATTTACGTCGCTCCTATTTCAAATAGCGTATTGGGCTAAGCTGCATCTCAAAGCGCAAGGAATGGCGAGTAAAATGCACTATTAAACTTCTAGGGTAGGGCAATCAGAGACCTGATTAGATCATTTTATATTATGGTTAATTTAAGAATTCAGCGTAATTCTATCACATTTGTTCAATTTACGTCGCTCCTATTTCAGACAGCGTATTGGGCTAAGCGGCATCTCAAAGCGCATGAAATTACGAGTGAAATGCACTATTAAACTTCTAGGATAGGGCGAACAGAGACCCGATTAGATCATTTTATATTATGGTTAATTTAAGAATTCACCATAATTCTATCACATTTGTTCAATTTACGTCGCTCGTATTTCAGATAGCGTACTGCGCTAGGCGGCATCTTAAAGCGCGTGGAGTGGCGAGTAAAATGCACTTTTAAACTTCTATGATAGGGCAATCAGAGGCCGATTAGATCATTTTATATTATGGTTAATTTAAGAATTCAGCGAAATTCTATCACATTTGTTCAATTTACATCGCTCCTATTTCAGATAGCGTATTGGGCTAAGCTGCGTCTCAATGCGCATGAAATGGCGAGTAAAATGCACTGTTAAACATCTAGGATAAGGCAAACCGAGACCCGATTAGACCATATTATATTACGGTTAATATAACAATTGAGCGTAATTCTGTCACATTTGTTCAACTTACGTCGCTCCTATTGCAGATAGCGTACTGGGCTAGGCGGCATATTAATGGGCGTGGAATGGCGAGTAAAATGCACTCTTAAACTTCTATGATAGGGCAATCAGAGACCTGATTAGATCATTTTATATTATGGTTAATTTAAGAACTCGGCGAAATTCTATCACATTTGTTCAATTTACATCGCTCCTATTTCAGATAGCGTATTGGGCTAAGCGGCATCTCAATGCGCATGAAATGGCGAGTAAAATGCACTGTTAAACTTCTAGGATAAGGCAAACGGAGACCCGATTAGACCATATTATATTACAGTTAATATAACAATTGAGCATAATTCTGTCACATTTGTTCAACTTACGTCGCTCCTATTGCAGATAGCGTACTGGGCTAGGCGGCATATTAAAGCGCGTGGAATGGCGAGTAAAATGCACTCTTAAACTTCTATGATAGGGCAATCAGAGACCCGATTAGATCATTTTATATTTTGGTTAATATAAGAATTCAGCGAAATTCTATCACATTTGTTTAATTTACGTCGCTCCTATTTCAAATAGCGTATTGGGCTAAGCTGCATCTCAAAGCGCAAGAAATGGCGAGTAAAATGCACTGTTAAACTTCTAGGGTAGGGCAATCAGAGACCTGATTAGATCATTTTATATTATGGTTAATTTAAGAATTCAGCAAAATTCTATCACATTTGTTCAATTTACGTCGCTCCTATTTCAGATAGCGTACTGGGCTAGGCGGAATCATAAAGCGCGTGGAATGATGAGTAAAATGCACTATTAAACTACTAGGATAGGGCGAACAGAGACCCGATTAGATCATTTTATATTATGGTTAATTTAAGAATTCAGCGAAATTCTATCACATTAGTTCAATTTACGTCGCTCCTGTTTCAGATAGCGTATTGGGCTAAGCGGCAACTCAAAGCGCAAGAAATGGCGAGTAAAATGCACTAATAAACTTCTAGGGTAGGGCAAACAGAGACCCGATTAGATCATTTTATATTTTGGTTAATATAAGAATTCAGCGAAATTCTATCACATTTGTTCAATTTACGTCGCTCCTATTTCAGACAGCGTATTGGGCTAAGCGGCATCTCAAAGCGCATGAAATGACGAGTGAAATGCACTCTTAACCTTCTATGATAGGGCAATCAGAGACCCGATTAGATCATTTTATATTTTGGTTAATATAAGAATGCAGCGAAATTCTATCACATTTGTTTAATTTACGTCGCTCCTATTTCAAATAGCGTATTGGCCTAAGCTGCATCTCAGAGCGCAAGAAATGGCGAGTAAAATGCACTACTAACTTCTAGGGTAGGGCAATCAGAGACCTGATTAGATCATTTTATATTATGGTTAATTTAAGAATTCAGCAAAATTCTATCACATTTGTTCAATTTACGTCGCTCCTATTTCAGATAGCGTACTGGGCTAGGCGGCATCTTAAAGCGCGTGGAATGATGAGTAAAATGCACTATTAAACTTCTAGAGTAGGGCAAACAGAGACCCGATTAGATCATTTCATATTATGGTTAATTTAAGAATTCAGCGAAATTCTATCACATTTGTTCAATTCACATCGCTCCTATTTCAGATAGCGTATTGGGCTAAGCGGCATCTCAATGCGCATGAAATGGCGAGTAAAATGCACTGTTAAACTTCTAGGATAAGGCAAACGGGGACCCGATTAGACCATTTTATATTACGGTTAATACAAGAATTCAGCGTAATTCTATCACATTTGGTCAACTTACGTCGCTCCTATTTCAGATAGCGTACTGGGCTAGGCGGCATATTAAAGCGCGTGGAATGGTGAGTAAAATGCACTCTTAAACTTCTATGATAGGGCAATCAGAGACCCGATTAGATCATTTTATATTTTGGTTAATATAAGAATTCAGCGAAATTCTATCACATTTGTTTAATTTACGTCGCTCCTATTTCAAACAGCGTATTGGGCTAAGCTGCATCTCAAAGCGCAAGAAATGGCGTGTAAAATGCACTATTAAACTTCTAGGGTAGGGCAATCAGAGACCCGATTAGATCATTTTATATTATGGTTAATTTAATAATTCAGCGTAATTCTATCACATGTGTTCAATTTACGTCGCTCCTATTTCAGATAGCTTATTGGGCTAAGCGGCATCTCAAAGCGCTTGAAATGACGAGTGAAATGCACTTTTAAACTTCTAGGATAGGGCGAACAGAGACCCGATTAGATCATTTTATGTTATGGTTAATTTAAGAATTCAGCGAAATTCTATCACATTTGTTCAATTTACGTCGCTCCTATTTCAGACAGCGTATTGGGCTAAGCGGCATCTCAAAGCGCATGAAATGACGAGTGAAATGCACTATTAAACTTCTAGGATAGGGCGAACAGAGACCCGATTAGATCATTTTATATTATGGTTAATTTAAGAATTCAGCGAAATTCTATCACATTAGTTCAATTTACGTCGCTCCTATTTCAGATAGCGTATTGGGCTAAGCGGCATCTCAAAGCGCAAGAAATGACGAGTAAAATGCACTAATAAACTGCTAGGGTAGGGCAAACAGAGACCCGATTAGATCATTTTATATTATGGTTAATTTAAGAATTCAGCAAAATTCTATCACATTTGTGCAATTTACATCGCTCCTATTTCAGGTAGCGTATTGGGCTAAGCGGCATCTCATGGCGCATGAAATGACGAGTCAATTGCACTATTAAACTTCTGGGGTAGGGCAAACAGAGACCCGATTAGATCATATTATATTACGGTTAATATAAGAATTCAGCGTAATTCTATCACATTTGTTTAATTTACGTCGCTCTTATTTCAAATAGCGTATTGAGCTAAGCTGCATCTCAAAGCGCAAGAAATGGCGAGTAAAATGCACTATTAAACTTCTAGGGTAGGGCAATCAGAGACCTGATTAGATCATTTTATATTATGGTTAATTTAAGAATTCAGCAAAATTCTATCACATTTGTTCAATTTACGTCGCTCCTATTTCAGATAGCGTACTGGGCTAGGCGGAATCTTAAAGCTTGTGGAATGATGAGTAAAATGCACTATTAAACTTCGAGAGTAGGGCAAACAGAGACCCGATTAGATCATTTCATATTATGGTTAATTTAAGAATTCAGCGAAATTCTATCACATTTGTTCAATTTACATCGCTACTATTTCAGATAGCGTATTGGGCTAAGCGGCATCTCAATGCGCATGAAATGGCGAGTAAAATGCACGGTTAAACTTCTAGGATAAGGCAAACGGAGACCCGATTAGACCATTTTATATTACGGTTAATATAAGAATTCAGCGTAATTCTATCACATTTGTTCAACTTACGTCGCTCCTATTGCAGATAGCGTACTGGGCTAGGCGGCATATTAAAGCGCGTGGAATGGCGAGTAAAATGCACTCTTAACCTTCTATGATAGGGCAATCAGAGACCCGATTACATCATTTTATATTTTGGTTAATATAAGAATTCAGCGAAATTCTATCACATTTGTTTAATTTACGTCGCTCCTATTTCAAATAGCGTATTGGCCTAAGCTGCATCTCAAAGCGCAAGAAATGGCGAGTAAAATGCACTATTAAACTTCTAGGGTAGGGCAATCAGAGACCTGATTAGATCATTTTATATTATGGTTAATTTTAGAATTCAGCAAAATTCTATCACATTTGTTTAATTTACGTCGCTCCTATTTCAGATAGCGTACTGGGCTAGGCGGCATCTTAAAGCGCGTGGAATGATGAGTAAAATGCACTATTAAACTTCTAGAGTAGGGCAAACAGAGACCCGATTAGATCATTTCATATTATGGTTAATTTAAGAATTCAGCGAAATTCTATCACATTTGTTCAATTTACATCGCTCCTATTTCAGATAGCGTATTGTGCTAAGCGCCATCTCAATGCGCATGAAATGGCGAGTAAAATGCACTGTTAAACTTCTAGGATAAGGCAAACGGAGACCCGATTAGACCATTTTATATTACGGTTAATACAAGAATTCAGCGTAATTCTATCACATTTGGTCAACTTACGTCGCTCCTATTTCAGATAGCGTACTGGGCTAGGCGGCATATTAAAGCGCGTGGAATGGTGAGTAAAATGCACTCTTAAACTTCTATGATAGGGCAATCAGAGACCCGATTAGATCATTTTATATTTTGGTTAATATAAGAATTCAGCGAAATTCTATCACATTTGTTTAATTTACGTCGCTCCTATTTCAAACAGCGTATTGGGCTAAGCTGCATCTCAAAGCGCAAGAAATGGCGAGTAAAATGCACTATTAAACTTCTAGGGTAGGGCAATCAGAGACCTGATTAGATCATTTTACATTATGGTTAATTTAAGAATTCAGCGTAATTCTATCACATGTGTTCAATTTACGTCGCTCCTATTTCAGATAGCTTATTGGGCTAAGCGGCATCTCAAAGCGCTTGAAATGACGAGTGAAATGCTCTAATAAACTTCTAGGGTAGGGCAAACAGAGACCCGATTAGATCATTTTATATTTTGGTTAAAATAAGAATTCAGCGAAATTCTATCACATTAGTTCAATTTACGTCGCTCCTATTTCAGATAGCGTATTGGGCTAAGCGGCATCTCAAAGCGCAAGAAATGACGAGTAAAATGCACTAATAAACTTCTGGGGTAGGGCAAACAGAGACCCGATTAGATCATTTTATATTATGGTTAATTTAAGAATTCAGCAAAATTCTATCACATTTGTTCAATTTACATCGCTCCTATTTCAGGTAGCGTATTGGGCTAAGCGGCATCTCATGGCGCATGAAATGACGAGTCAAATGCACTATTAAACTTCTGGGGTAGGGCAAACAGAGACCCGATTAGATCATTTTGTATTATGGTAAATTTATGAATTCAGCGAAATTCTATCACATTTGTTCAATTTACGTCGCTCGTATTTCAGATAGCGTCCTGGGCTAGGCGGCATCTTAAAGCGCCTGGAGTGGCGAGTAAAATGCACTTTTAAACTTCTATGATAGGGCAATCAGAGGCCGATTAGATCATTTTATATTATGGTTAATTTAAGAATTCAGCGAAATTCTATCACATTTGTTCAATTTACAGCGCTCCTATTTCAGATAGCGTATTGGGCTAAGCGGCATCTCAATGCGCATGAAATGGCGAGTAAAATGCACTGTTAAACTTCTAGGATAAGGCAAACGGAGACCCGATTAGACCATTTTATATTACGGTTAATATAAGAATTCAGCGTAATTCTATCACATTTGTTCAACTTACGTCGCTCCTATTGCAGATAGCGTACTGGGCTAGGCGGCGTATTAAAGCGCGTGGAATGGCGAGTAAAATGCACTCTTAAACTTCTATGATAGGGCAATCAGAGACCCGATTAGATCATTTTATATTTTGGTTAATATAAGGATTCAGCGAAATTCTATCACATTTGTTTAATTTACGTCGCTCCTATTTCAAATAGCGTATTGGGCTAAGCTGCACCTCAAAGCGCAAGAAATGGCGAGTAAAATGCACTATTAAACTTCTAGGGTAGGGCAATCAGAGACCTGATTAGATCATTTTATATTATGGTTAATTTAAGAATTCAGCAATATTCTATCACATTTGTTCAATTTACGTCGCTCCTATTTCAGATAGCGTACTGGGCTAGGCGGCATCTTAAAGCGCGTGGAATGATGAGTAAAATGCACTATTAAACTTCTAGGGTATGGCAAACAGAGACCCGATTAGATCATTTCATATTATGGTTAATTTAAGAATTCAGCGAAATTCTATCACATTTGTTCAATTTACATCGCTCCTATTTCAGATAGCGTATTGGGCTAAGCGCCATCTCAATGCGCATGAAATGGCGAGTAAAATTCACTGTTAAACTTTTAGGATAAAGGAAACGGAGACCCGATTAGACCATTTTATATTACGGTTAATACAAGAATTCAGCGTAATTCTATCACATTTGGTCAACTTACGTCGCTCCTATTTCAGATAGCGTACTGGGCTAGGCGGCATATTAAAGCGCGTGGAATGGTGAGTAAAATGCACTCTTAAACTTCTATGATAGGGCAATCAGAGACCCGATTAGATCATTTTATATTTTGGTTAATATAAGAATTCAGCGAAATTCTATCACATTTGTTTAATTTACGTCGCTCCTATTTCAAACAGCGTATTGGGCTAAGCTGCATCTCAAAGCGCAAGAAATGGCGAGTAAAATGCACTATTAAACTTCTAGGGTAGGGCAATCAGAGACCTGATTAGATCATTTTACATTATGGTTAATTTAAGAATTCAGCGTAATTCTATCACATGTGTTCAATTTACGTCGCTCCTATTTCAGATAGCTTATTGGGCTAAGCGGCATCTCAAAGCGCTTGAAATGACGAGTGAAATGCTCTAATAAACTTCTAGGGTAGGGCAAACAGAGACCCGATTAGATCATTTTATATTTTGGTTAATATAAGAATTCAGCGAAATTCTATCACATTAGTTCAATTTACGTCGCTCCTATTTCAGATAGCGTATTGGGCTAAGCGGCATCTCAAAGCGCAAGAAATGACGAGTAAAATGCACCAATAAACTTCTGGGGTAGGGCAAACAGAGACCCGATTAGATCATTTTATATTATGGTTAATTTAAGAATTCAGCAAAATTCTATCACATTTGTTCAATTTACATCGCTCCTATTTCAGGTAGCGTATTGGGCTAAGCGGCATCTCATGGCGCATGAAATGACGAGTCAAATGCACTATTAAACTTCTGGGGTAGGGCAAACAGAGACCCGATTAGATCATTTTGTATTATGGTAAATTTATGAATTCAGCGAAATTCTATCACATTTGTTCAATTTACGTCGCTCGTATTTCAGATAGCGTCCTGGGCTAGGCGGCATCTTAAAGCGCCTGGAGTGGCGAGTAAAATGCACTTTTAAACTTCTATGATAGGGCAATCAGAGGCCGATTAGATCATTTTATATTATGGTTAATTTAAGAATTCAGCGAAATTCTATCACATTTGTTCAATTTACAGCGCTCCTATTTCAGATAGCGTATTGGGCTAAGCGGCATCTCAATGCGCATGAAATGGCGAGTAAAATGCACTGTTAAACTTCTAGGATAAGGCAAACGGAGACCCGATTAGACCATTTTATATTACGGTTAATATAAGAATTCAGCGTAATTCTATCACATTTGTTCAACTTACGTCGCTCCTATTGCAGATAGCGTACTGGGCTAGGCGGCGTATTAAAGCGCGTGGAATGGCGAGTAAAATGCACTCTTAAACTTCTATGATAGGGCAATCAGAGACCCGATTAGATCATTTTATATTTTGGTTAATATAAGGATTCAGCGAAATTCTATCACATTTGTTTAATTTACGTCGCTCCTATTTCAAATAGCGTATTGGGCTAAGCTGCACCTCAAAGCGCAAGAAATGGCGAGTAAAATGCACTATTAAACTTCTAGGGTAGGGCAATCAGAGACCTGATTAGATCATTTTATATTATGGTTAATTTAAGAATTCAGCAATATTCTATCACATTTGTGCAATTTACATCGCTCCTATTTCAGGTAGCGTATTGGGCTAAGCGGCATCTCATGGCGCATGAAATGACGAGTCAAATGCACTATTAAACTTCTGGGTTAGGGCAAACAGAGACCCGATTAGATCATTTTGTATTATGGTAAATTTAAGAATTTAGCGAAATTCTATCACATTTGATCAATTTACGTCGCTCGTATTTCAGATAGCGTACTGGGCAAGGCGGCATCTTAAAGCGCCTGGAGTGGCGAGTAAAATGCACTTTTAAACTTCTATGATAGGGTAATCAGAGGCCGATTAGATCATTTTATATTATGGTTAATTTAAGAATTCAGCGAAATTCTATCACATTTGTTCAATTTACATCGCTCCTATTTCAGATAGCGTATTGGGCTAAGCGGCATCTCAATGCGCATGAAATGGCGAGTAAAATGCACTGTTAAACTTCTAGGATAAGGCAAACGGAGACCCGATTAGACCATTTTATATTACGGTTAATATAAGAATTCTGCGTAATTCTGTAACATTTGTTCAACTTACGTCGCTCCTATTTCAGATAGCGTACTGGGCTAGGCGGCATATTAAAGCGCGTGGAATGGCGAGTAAAATGCACTCTTAAACTTCTATGATAGGGCAATCAGAGACCCGATTAGATCATTTTATATTTTGGTTAATATAAGAATTCAGCGAAATTCTATCACATTTGTTTAATTTACGTCGCTCCTATTTCAAAAAGCGTATTGGGCTAAGCTGCATCTCAAAGCGCAAGAAATGGCGAGTAAAATGCACTATTAAACTTCTAGGGTAGGGCAATCAGAGACCTGATTAGATCATTTTATATTATGGTTAATTTAAGAATTCAGCAAAATTCTATCACATTTGTTCAATTTACGTCGCTCTAATTTCAGATAGCGTACTGGGCTAGGCGGCATCTTAAAGCGCGTGGAATGATGAGTAAAATGCACTATTAAACTTCTAGGGTAGGGCAAACAGAGACCCGATTAGATGATTTCATATTATGGTTAATTTAAGAATTCAGCGAAATTCTATCACATTTGATCAATTTACATCGCTCCTATTTCAGATAGCGTATTGGGCTAAGCGGCATCTCAATGCGCATGAAATGGCGAGTAAAATGCACTGTTAAACTTCTAGGATAAGGCAAACGGAGACCCGATTAGACCATTTTATATTACGGTTAATACAATAATTCAGCGTAATTCTATCACATTTGGTCAACTTACGTCGCGCCTATTTCAGATAGCGTACTGGGCTAGGCGGCATATTAAAGCGCGTGGAATGGCGAGTAAAATGCACTCTTAAACTTCTATGATAGGGCAATCAGAGACCCGATTAGATCATTTTATATTTTGGTTAATATAAGAATTCAGCGAAATTCTATCACATTTGTTTAATTTACGTCGCTCCTATTACAAATAGCGTATTGGGCTAAGCTGCATCTCAAAGCGCAAGAAATGGCGAGTAAAATGCACTATTAAACTTCTAGGGTAGGGCAATCAGAGACCTGATTAGATCATTTTATATTATGGTTAATTTAAGAAAACAGCGTAATTCTATCACATGTGTTCAATTTACGTCGCTCCTATTTCAGATAGCTTATTGGGCTAAACGGAATCTCAAAGCGCATGAAATGACGAGTGAAATGCACTATTAAACTTCTAGGGTAGGGCAATCAGAGACCCGATTAGATCATTTTATATTTTGGTTAATATAAGAATTCAGCGAAATTCTATCACATTTGTTCAATTTACGTCGCTCCTATTTCAGACAGCGTATTGGGCTAAGCGGCACCTTAAAGCGCGTGGAATGGTGAGCAAAATGCACTATTAAACTTCAATGATAGGGCAATCAGAGACCCGATTAGATCATTTTATATTATGGTTAATGTAAGAATTCAGCGAAATTCTATCACATTAGTTCAATTTACGTCGCTCCTATTTCAGATAGCGTATTGGGCTAAGCGGCATCTCAAAGCGCAAGAAATGACGAGTAAAATGCACTAATAAACTTCTAGGGTAGGGCAAACAGAGACCCGATTAGATCATTTTATATTATGGTTAATGTAAGAATTCAGCGAAATTCTATCACATTAGTTCAATTTACGTCGCTCCTATTTCAGATAGCGTATTGGGCTAAGCGGCATCTCATGGCGCATGAAATGACGAGTAAAATGCACTATTAAACTTCTGGGGTAGGGCAAACAGAGACCCGATTAGATCATATTATATTTTGGTTAATATAAGAATTCAGTGAAATTCTATCACATATGTTCAATTTACGTCGCTCATATTTCAGGTAGCGTATTGTGCTAAGCGGCATCTCAAAGCGCATTAAATGTCGAATAAAATGCACTATTAAACTTCAAGGCTAGGGCGAACAGAGACCCGATTAGATCTTTTTACATTATGGTTAATATAAGAATTCAGGGATATTCTATCACATTTGTTCAATTTACGTCGCTCCTATTTCAGGTAGCGTATTGGGCTAAGCGGCATCTTAAAGCGCGTGGAATGGCGAGTAAAATGCACTATTAAACTTCTAGGGTAGGGCGAACAGAGACCCGATTAGATCATTTTTCATTAAGATTAATGTAAGAATTCAGCGAAATTCTATCACATTTGTTCAATTTACGTCGCTCATATTTCAGATAGCGTATTGGGATAAGCGGCATCTCAAAGCGCAAGAAATGGCGAGTGAAATGCACTATTAAACTTCTAGGGTAAGGCAAACAGAGACCCGATTAGATCATTTTATATTACGGTTAATATAAGAATTCAGCGTAATTCTATCACATTTGTTCAACATACGTCGCTCCTATTTCAGATAGTGTACTCCGATAGGCGGCATCTCAAAGCGCATGAAATGGCGAGTAAAATGCACTATTAAACTTCTAGGGTAGGGCAATCAGAGACCCGATTAGATCATTTTATATTATGGTCAATTTAAGAATTCAGCGTAATTCTATCACATTTGTTCAATTTACGTCGCTCCTATTTCAGACAGCGTATTGGGCTAAGCGGCATCTCAAAGCGCATGAAATGACGAGTGAAATGCACTATTAAACTTCTAGGATAGGGCGAACAGAGACCCGATTAGATCATTTTGTATTATGGTAAATTTAAGAATTTAGCGAAATTCTATCACATTTGTTCAATTTACGTCGCTCGTATTTCAGATAGCGTACTGGGCAAGGCGGCATCTTAAAGCGCCTGGAGTGGCGAGTAAAATGCACTTTTAAACTTCTATGATAGGGTAATCAGAGGCCGATTAGATCATTTTATATTATGGTTAATTTAAGAATTCAGCAAAATTCTATCACATTTGTTCAATTTACGTCGCTCTAATTTCAGATAGCGTACTGGGCTAGGCGGCATCTTAAAGCGCGTGGAATGATGAGTAAAATGCAGTATTAAACTTCTAGGGTAGGGCAAACAGAGACCCGATTAGATGATTTCATATTATGGTTAATTTAAGAATTCAGCGAAATTCTATCACATTTGATCAATTTACATCGCTCCTATTTCGGATAGCGTATTGGGCTAAGCGGCATCTCAATGCGCATGAAATGGCGAGTAAAATGCACTGTTAAACTTCTAGGATAAGGCAAACGGAGACCCGATTAGACCATTTTATATTACGGTTAATACAATAATTCAGCGTAATTCTATCACATTTGGTCAACTTACGTCGCGCCTATTTCAGATAGCGTACTGGGCTAGGCGGCATATTAAAGCGCGTGGAATGGCGAGTAAAATGCACTCTTAAACTTCTATGATAGGGCAATCAGAGACCCGATTAGATCATTTTATATTTTGGTTAATATAAGAATTCAGCGAAATTCTATCACATTTGTTTAATTTACGTCGCTCCTATTACAAATAGCGTATTGGGCTAAGCTGCATCTCAAAGCGCAAGAAATGGCGAGTAAAATGCACTATTAAACTTCTAGGGTAGGGCAATCAGAGACCTGATTAGATCATTTTATATTATGGTTAATTTAAGAAAACAGCGTAATTCTATCACATGTGTTCAATTTACGTCGCTCCTATTTCAGATAGCTTATTGGGCTCAGCGGCACCTCAAAGCGCATGAAATGACGAGTGAAATGCACTATTAAACTTCTAGGGTAGGGCAATCAGAGACCCGATTAGATCATTTTATATTTTGGTTAATATAAGAATTCAGCGAAATTCTATCACATTTGTTCAATTTACGTCGCTCCTATTTCAGACAGCGTATTGGGCTAAGCGGCATCTTAAAGCGCGTGGAATGGTGAGCAAAATGCACTATTAAACTTCAATGATAGGGCAATCAGAGACCCGATTAGATCATTTTATATTATGGTTAATGTAAGAATTCAGCGAAATTCTATCACATTAGTTCAATTTACGTCGCTCCTATTTCAGATAGCGTATTGGGCTAAGCGGCATCTCAAAGCGCAAGAAATGACGAGTAAAATGCACTAATAAACTTCTAGGGTAGGGCAAACAGAGACCCGATTAGATCATTTTATATTATGGTTAATGTAAGAATTCAGCGAAATTCTATCACATTTGATCAATTTACGTCGCTCATATTTCAGATAGCGTATTGGGATAAGCGGCATCTCAAAGCGCAAGAAATGGCGAGTGAAATGCACTATTAAACTTCTAGGGTAGGGCGAACAGAGACCCGATTAGATCATTTTTCATTAAGATTAATGTAAGAATTCAGCGAAATTCTATCACATTTGTTCAATTTACGTCGCTCATATTTCAGATAGCGTATTGGGATAAGCGGCATCTCAAAGCGCAAGAAATGGCGAGTGAAATGCACTATTAAACTTCTAGGGTAAGGCAAACAGAGACCCGATTAGATCATTTTATATTACGGTTAATATAAGAATTCAGCGTAATTCTATCACATTTGTTCAACATACGTCGCTCCTATTTCAGATAGTGTACTCCGATAGGCGGCATCTCAAAGCGCATGAAATGGCGAGTAAAATGCACTATTAAACTTCTAGGGTAGGGCAATCAGAGACCCGATTAGATCATTTTATATTATGGTCAATTTAAGAATTCAGCAAAATTCTATCACATTTCTTCAATTTACGTCGCTCCTATTTCAGATAGCTTATTGGGCTAAGCGGCATCTCAAAGCGCATGAAATCATGAGTGAAATGCACTATTAAACTTCTAGGGCAGGGCGAACAGAGACCCGATTAGATCATTTTACATTAAGGTTAATATAAGAATTCAGGGAAATTCTATCACATTTGTTCAATTTACGTCGCTCCTATTTCAGATAGCTTATTGGGCTAAGCGGCATCTCAAAGCGCATGAAATGGCGAGTAAAATGCACTATTAAACTTCTAGGGTGGGGCAAACAGAGACCCGATTAGATCATTTTATATTATGGTTAATTTAAGAATTCGGCAAAATTCTATCACATTTGATCAATTTACGTCGCTCCTATTTCAGGTAGCGTCCTGGGCTAGGCGGCATCATAAAGCGCGTGGAATGGCGAGTAAAATGCACTATTAAACTTCTATGATAGGGCAATCAGAGACCCGATTAGATCAGTTTATATATTGGTTAAAATAAGAATTCAGCGAAATTCTATCACATTTGTTCAATTTACGTCGCTCCTATTTCAGATAGCGTAATGGGCTAAGCGGCATCTCAAAGCGCATGAAATGACGAGTGAAATGCACTATTAGACTTCTATGGTAGGGCGAACAGAGAGCCGATTAGATCATTTTACATTAAGGTTAATATAAGAATTTAGGGAAATTCTATCACATTTGTTCAATTTACGTCGCTCCCATTTCAGATAGCGTATTGGGCTAAGCGGCATCTCAAAGCGCATGAAATGGCGAGTAAAATGCACTGTTAAACTTCTAGGGTAGGGCAAACAGAGACCCGATTAGATCATTTTATATTATGGTTAATTTAAGAATTCAGCAAAATTCTATCGCATTTGTTCAAATTACGTCGTTCCTATTTCAGATAGCGTACTGGGCTAGGCGGCATCTTAAAGCGCGTGGAATGGCGAGTAAAATGCACTATGAAACTTCTATGATAGGGCAATAACAGACCCGATTAGATCATTTTATAATTTGGTTAATATAAGAATTCAGCGAAATTCTATCACATTTGTTCAATTTACGTCGCTCCTATTTCAGATGGCGTACTGAGCTAGGCGGGGTCCTTAAAGCGCGTGGAATGGCGAGTGATATGCACTATTAAACTTCTAGGGTAGGGCGAACAGAGACCCGATTAGATCATTTTACATTAAGGATAATATAAGAATTCAGCAAAATTCTATCACATTTGTTCAATTTACGTCGTTCCTATTTCAGATAGCGTAATGTGCTAGGCGGCATCTTAAAGCGCGTGGAATGGCGAGTGATATGCACTATTAAACTTCTAGGGTAGGGCGAACAGAGACCCGATTAGATCATTTTACATTAAGGATAATATAAGAATTCAGCGAAACTCTATCACATTTGTTCAATTTACGTCGTGGATATTTCAGATAGCGTATAGGGCTAAGCGGCATCTCAAAGCGCAAGAAATGGCGAGTAAAACGCACTATTACACTTCTAGGGTAGGGCAAACAGAGACCCGATTAGATCATTTTATATTATGGTTAATTTAAGAATTCAGCAAAATTCTATCACATTTGTTCAATTTACGTCGTTCCTATTTCAGATAGCGTACTGGGCTAGGCGGCATCTTAAAGCGCGTGGAATGGCGAGTAAAATGCACTATGAAACTTCTATGATAGGGCAATAAGAGACCCGATTAGATCATTTTATAATTTGGTTAATATAAGAATTCAGCGAAATTCTATCACATTTGTTCAATTTACGTCGCTCCTATTTCAGATGGCGTACTGAGCTAGGCGGCATCTTAAAGCGCGTGGAATGGCGAGTAAAATTCACTATTAAACTTCTCTGATAGGGCAATCAGAGACCCGATTAGATCATTTTATATTTTGCTTAATACAAGAATTCAGCGAAATTCTATCACATTTGTTCAATTTACGTCGCTCCTATTTCAGATAGCGTAATGGGCTAAGCGGCATATCAAAGCGCATGAATTGACGAGTGAAATGCACTATTAGACTTCTATGGTAGGGCGAACAGAGACCCGATTAGATCATTTTACATTAAGGTTAATATAAGAATTTAGGGAAATTCTATCACATTTGTTCAATTTACGTCGCTCCCATTTCAGATAGCGTATTGGGCTAAGCGGCATCTCAAAGCGCATGAAATGGCGAGTAAAATGCACTGTTAAACTTCTATGATAGGGCAATCAGAGACCCGATTAGATCATTTTATATTTTGGTTAAAATAAGAATTCAGCGAAATTCTACCACATTTGTTCAATTTACGTCGCTCCTATTTCAGATAGCGTAATGGGCTAAGCGGCATCTCATAGCGCATGAAATGACGAGTGAAATGCACTATTAGACTTCTATGGTAGGGCAAACAGAGACCCGATTAGATCATTTTATATTATGGTTAATTTAAGAATTCAGCAAAATTCTATC
The DNA here is from genome assembly GCA_916610135.2 of Macropis europaea. Taxonomy (NCBI): domain Eukaryota; kingdom Metazoa; phylum Arthropoda; class Insecta; order Hymenoptera; family Melittidae; genus Macropis; species Macropis europaea. The sequence goes on along the minus strand of CAKAJE020001675.1, from coordinate 78,799 downwards.
ACATTTGTTCAAATTACGTCGTTCCTATTTCAGATAGCGTACTGGGCTAGGCGGCATCTTAAAGCGCGTGGAATGGCGAGTAAAATGCACTATTAAACTTCTCTGATAGGGCAATCAGAGACCCGATTAGATCATTTTATATTTTGCTTAATACAAGAATTCAGCGAAATTCTATCACATTTGTTCAATTTACGTCGCTCGTATTTCAGATAGCGTAATGGGCTAAGCGGCATCTCAAAGCGCATGAAATGACGATTGAAATGCACTATTAGACTTCTATGGTAGGGCGAACAGAGACCCGATTACAACATTTTATATTACGGATAATTTAAGAATTCAGCAAAATTCTATCACATTTGTTCAATTTACGTCGCTCCTATTTCAGATAGCGTATTGGACTAAGCGGCATCTCAAAGCGCATGAAATGGCGAATAAAATGCACGATTAAACTTCTAGGCTAGGGCGAACAGAGACCCGGTTAGATCATTTTATATTATGGTTAATATAAGATATCAGGGAAATTCTATCACATTTGTTCAATTTCCGTCGCTCCTATTTCAGATAGCTTATTGGGCAAGGCGGCATCTCAAAGCGCATGAAATTGCGAGTAGAATGCACTATTAAACTTCTAGGGTAGGGCAAACACCGACCCGATTAGATCATTTCAAGTTATGGTTAATTTAAGGATTCAGCAAAATTCTATCACATTTGTTCAATTTACGTCGCTCCTATTTGAGATAGCGCACTGGGCTAGGCGGCAACTTTAAGCGCGTGGAATGGCGAGTAAAATGCACTATTAAACTTCTATGATAGGGCAATCAGTGACCCGATTAGATAATTTTATATTATAGTTAATTTAAGAATTCAGCGAAATTCCATCACATTTGTTCAATTTACGTCGCTCCTATTTCAGATAGCGTATTCGGCTAAGCGGCATCTCAAAGCGCATGCAATGGCGAATAAAATGCACTATTAAACTTCTAGGCTAGGGCGAGCAGAGACCCGGTTAGATCATTTAACATTATGGTTAGTAAAAGAATTCAGCGAAATTCTATCACATTTGTTCAACTTACGTCGCTCCTATTTCAGATAGCGTATTGGGCTAAGCGGCATCTCAAAGCGCATGAAATGGCGAGCAAAATGCACTATTAAACTTCTAGGGTAGGGCAAACAGAGACCCGATTAGATCATTTTATATTATGGTTAATTTAAGAATTCAGCGAAATTCTATCATATTTGTTCAATTTACGTCGCTCCTATTTCAGATAGCGTATTGGGCTAAGCGGTATCTGAAAGCGCATGAAATGGCGAGTAAAATGCACTACTAAACTTCTATGACAGGGCAATCAGAGACCCGATTAGATAATTTTATATTATGGTTAATTTAAGAATTCAGCGAAATTCGATCACATTTGTTCAATTTACGTCGCTCCTATTTCAGATAGCGTACTGGGCTAAGCGGCATCTCTAAGCGCATGAAATGGCGAGTATAATGCACTATTAAACTTCTAGGATAAGGCAAACAGAGACCCGATTAGATCATTTTATATTACGGTTAATATAAGAATGCAGCGTAATTCTATCACATTTGTTCAACTTTCGTCGCTCCTATTTCAGATAGCCTACAGGGCTAGGCGGCATCTTAAAGCGCGTGGAATGGCGAGTAAAATGCACTACTAAACTTCTATGATAGGGCAATCAGAGACCCGATTAGATCATTTTACATTATGGTTAATAAAAGAATTAAGCGAAATTCTATCACATTTGTTCAATTTACGTCGCTCCTATTTCAGATAGCGTACTGGGCTAGGCGGCATATTAAAGCGCGTGGAATGGCGAGTAAAATGCACTATTTAACTTCTATGATAGGGCAATCAGAGACCCGATCAGATCATTTTATATTATGGTTAATTTAAGAATTCAGCGAAATTCTATCACATTTGTTCAATTTACGTCGCTCCTATTTCAGATTGCGTATTGGGCTAGTCGGCATCTTAAAGGGCGTGGAATGGCGAGTAGAATGCACTATTAACCTTTTATGATAGTGCGATCAGAGACCCGACTAGATCATTTTATATTTTGTTTAATATAAGATGTCAGGGAAATTCTATCACATTTGTTCAATTTACGTCGCTCCTATTTCAGATAGCGTATTCGGCTAAGCGGCATATCAAAGCGCATGCAATGGCGAATAAAATGCACTATTAAACTTCTACGCTAAGGCGAGCAGAGACCCGATTAGATCATTTTACATTATGGCTAATAAAAGAATTCAGCGAAATTCTATCACATTTGTTCAACTTACGTCGCTCCAATTTCAGATAGCGTACTGGGCTAAGCGGCATCTCAAAGCGCATGAAATGGCGAGTATAATGCACTATTAAACTTCTAGGGTAGGGCAACCAGAGTCTCGATTAGATCATTTTATATTATGGTTAATTTAAGAATTCTGCAAGATCCTATCACATTTGTTCAATTTACGTCGTTCCTATTTCAGTTAGCGTATTGGGCTAAGCGGCATCTCAAAGCGCAAGAAATGGCGAGTAAAATGCACTATTACACTTCTAGGGTAGGGCAAACAGAGACCCGATTAGATCATTTTATATTACGGTTAATATAAGAATTCACCGTAATTCTATCACATTTGTTCAACTTACGTCGCTCCTATTTCAGATAGCGTACTGGGCTAGGCGGCATCTTAAAGTGCGTGGAAGGGCGAGTAAAATGCACTATTAAACTTCTATGATAAGGCAATCGGAGACCCGATTAGATCATTTTATATTTTGTTTAATATAATATTTCAGGGAAATTCTATCACATTTGTTCAATTTACGTCGCTCCTATTTCAGATAGCGTATTCGGCTAAGCGGCATCTCAAAGCGCATGCAATGGCGAATAAAATGCACTATTAAACTTTTAGGCTAGGGCGAGCAGAGACCCGATTAGATCATTTTACATTATGGTTAATAAAAGAATTCAGCGAAATTCTATCACATTTGTTCAACTTACGTCGCACCTATTTCAGATAGCGTATTGGGCTAAGCGGCATCTCAAAGCGCATGAAATGGCGAATATAATGTACTATTAAACTTCTAGGATAAGGCAAACAGAGACCCGATTAGATCATTTTATATTACGGTTAATATAAGAATGCAGCGTAATTCTATCACATTTGTTCAACTTTCGTCGCTTCTATTTCAGATAGCCTACAGGGCTAGGCGGCTTCTTAAAGCGCGTGGAATGGCGAGTAAAATGCACTACTAAACTTCTATGATAGGGCAATCAGAGACCCGATTAGATCATTTTACATTACGGTTAATAAAAGAATTAAGCGAAATTCTATCACATTTGTTCAACTTACGTCGCACCTATTTCAGATAGCGTATTGGGCTAAGCGGCATCTTAAAGCGCATGAAATGGCGAGTAAAATGCACTGTTAAATTTCTAGGGTAGGGCAACCAGAGACCCGATTAGATAATTTTATATTATGGTTAATTTAAGAATTCTGCAAAATCCTATCACATTTGTTCAATTTACGTCATTCCTATTTCAGATAGCGTACTGGGCTAGGCGGCATCTTAAAGCGCGTGGAATGGCGAGTGAAATGCACTATTAAACTTCTATGATAGGGCAATCAGAGACCCGATTAGATCATTTTATATTTTGGTTAATACAAGAATTCAGCGAAATTCTATCACATTTGTTCAATTTACGTCGCTCCTATTTCATATAGCTAATTGGGCTATGCGGCATCTCAAAGCGCATGCAATTACGAGTGAAATGCACTATTAAACTTCTAGGGTACGGCGAACAGAGACCCGATTAGATCATTTTACATTAAGGGTAATATAAGAATTCAGCGAAATTCTATCACATTTGTTCAACTTTCGTCGCTCCTATTTCAGATAGCCTACAGGGCTAGGCGGTATCTTAAAGCGCGTGGAATGGCGAGTGAAATGCACTGTTAAACTTCTATGAGAAGGCAATCAGAGACCCGATTAGATCATTTTATATTTTGGTTAATACAAGAATTCAACGAAATTCTATCACATTTGTTCAATTTACGTCGCTCCTATTTCAGATAGCTTATTGGGCAAGGCGGCATCTCAAAGCGCATGAAATTGCGAGTAGAATGCACTATTAAACTTCTAGGGTAGGGCAAACACCGACCCGATTAGATCATTTCATGTTATGGTTAATTTAAGGATTCAGCAAAATTCTATCACATTTGTTCAATTTACGTCGCTCCTATTTGAGATAGCGCACTGGGCTAGGCGGCAACTTTAAGCGCGTGGAATGGCGAGTAAAATGCACTATTAAACTTCTAGGCTAGGGCAATCAGAGACCCGATAAGATCAATTTATATTTTGGTTAATATAAGAATTCAGGGAAATTCTATCACATTTTTCAATTTTCGTTGCTCCTATTTCAGATAGCGTACTGGGCTAAGCGGCATCTCTAAGCGCATGAAATGGCGAGTATAATGCACTATTAAACTTCTAGGATAAGGCAAACAGAGACCCGATTAGATCATTTTATATTACGGTTAATATAAGAATGCAGCGTAATTCTATCACATTTGTTCAACTTTCGTCGCTCCTATTTCAGATAGCCTACAGGGCTAGGCGGCATCTTAAAGCGCGTGGAATGGCGAGTAAAATGCACTACTAAACTTCTATGATAGGGCAATCAGAGACCCGATTAGATCATTTTACATTATGGTTAATAAAAGAATTAAGCGAAATTCTATCACATTTGTTCAATTTACGTCGCTCCTATTTCAGATAGCGTACTGGGCTAGGCGGCATATTAAAGCGCGTGGAATGGCGAGTAAAATGCACTATTTAACTTCTATGATAGGGCAATCAGAGACCCGATCAGATCATTTTATATTATGGTTAATTTAAGAATTCAGCGAAATTCTATCACATTTGTTCAATTTACGTCGCTCCTATTTCAGATTGCGTATTGGGCTAGTCGGCATCTTAAAGCGCGTGGAATGGCGAGTAGAATGCACTATTAACCTTTTATGATAGTGCGATCAGAGACCCGACTAGATCATTTTATATTTTGTTTAATATAAGATGTCAGGGAAATTCTATCACATTTGTTCAATTTACGTCGCTCCTATTTCAGATAGCGTATTCGGCTAAGCGGCATATCAAAGCGCATGCAATGGCGAATAAAATGCACTATTAAACTTCTAGGGTAGGGCAACCAGAGACTCGATTAGATCATTTTATATTATGGTTAATTTAAGAATTCTGCAAGATCCTATCACATTTGTTCAACTTACGTCGCTCCATTCAGATAGCGTACTGGGCTAAGCGGCATCTCAAAGCGCATGAAATGGCGAGTATAATGCACTATTAAACTTCTAGGGTAGGGCAACCAGAGACTCGATTAGATCATTTTATATTATGGTTAATTTAAGAATTCTGCAAGATCCTATCACATTTGTTCAATTTACGTCGTTCCTATTTCAGTTAGCGTATTGGGCTAAGCGGCATCTCAAAGCGCAAGAAATGGCGAGTAAAATGCACTATTACACTTCTAGGGTAGGGCAACCAGAGACCCGATTAGATCATTTTATATTACGGTTAATATAAGAATTCACCGTAATTCTATCACATTTGTTCAACTTACGTCGCACCTATTTCAGATAGCGTATTGGGCTAGGCGGCATCTTAAAGCGCGTGGAAGGGCGACTAAAATGCACTATTAAACTTCTATGATAAGGCAATCGGAGACCCGATTAGATCATTTTATATTTTGTTTAATATAAGATTTCAGGGAAATTCTATCACATTTGTTCAATTTACGTCGCTCCTATTTCAGATAGCGTATTCGGCTAAGCGGCATCTCAAAGCGCATGCAATGGCGAATAAAATGCACTATTAAACTTTTAGGCTAGGGCGAGCAGAGACCCGATTAGATCATTTTACATTATGGCTAATAAAAGAATTCAGCGAAATTCTATCACATTTGTTCAACTTACGTCGCACCTATTTCAGATAGCGTATTGGGCTAAGCGGCATCTCAAAGCGCATGAAATGGCGAGTATAATGCACTATTAAACTTCTAGGATAAGGCAAACAGAGACCCGATTAGATCATTTTATATTACGGTTAATATAAGAATGCAGCGTAATTCTATCACATTTGTTCAACTTTCGTCGCTTCTATTTCAGATAGCCTACAGGGCTAGGCGGCTTCTTAAAGCGCGTGGAAATGTCGAGTAAAATGCACTACTAAACTTCTATGATAGGGCAATCAGAGACCCGATTAGATCATTTTTACATTACGGTTAATAAAAGAATTAAGCGAAATTCTATCACATTTGTTCAACTTACGTCGCACCTATTTCAGATAGCGTATTGGGCTAAGCGGCATCTTAAAGCGCATGAAATGGCGAGTAAAATGCACTGTTAAATTTCTAGGGTAGGGCAACCAGAGACCCGATTAGATAATTTTATATTATGGTTAATTTAAGAATTCTGCAAAATCCTATCACATTTGTTCAATTTACGTCATTCCTATTTCAGATAGCGTACTGGGCTAGGCGGCATCTTAAAGCGCGTGGAATGGCGAGTGAAATGCACTATTAAACTTCTATGATAGGGCAATCAGAGACCCGATTAGATCATTTTATATTTTGGTTAATACAAGAATTCAGCGAAATTCTATCACATTTGTTCAATTTACGTCGCTCCTATTTCATATAGCTAATTGGGCTATGCGGCATCTCAAAGCGCATGCAATTACGAGTGAAATGCACTATTAAACTTCTAGGGTACGGCGAACAGAGACCCGATTAGATCATTTTACATTAAGGGTAATATAAGAATTCAGCGAAATTCTATCACATTTGTTGAATTTACGTCGCTCCTATTTCAGATAGCGTACTGGGCTAGGCGGCATATTAAAGCGCGTGGAATGGCGAGTAAAATGCACTATTTAACTTCTATGATAGGGCAATCAGAGACCCGATCAGATCATTTTATATTATGGTTAATTTAAGAATTCAGCGAAATTCTATCACATTTGTTCAATTTACGTCGCTCCTATTTCAGATTGCGTATTGGGCTAGTCGGCATCTTAAAGGGCGTGGAATGGCGAGTAGAATGCACTATTAACCTTTTATGATAGTGCGATCAGAGACCCGACTAGATCATTTTATATTTTGTTTAATATAAGATGTCAGGGAAATTCTATCACATTTGTTCAATTTACGTCGCTCCTATTTCAGATAGCGTATTCGGCTAAGCGGCATATCAAAGCGCATGCAATGGCGAATAAAATGCACTATTAAACTTCTACGCTAAGGCGAGCAGAGACCCGATTAGATCATTTTACATTATGGCTAATAAAAGAATTCAGCGAAATTCTATCACATTTGTTCCACTTACGTCGCTCCAATTTCAGATAGCGTACTGGGCTAAGCGGCATCTCAAAGCGCATGAAATGGCGAGTATAATGCACTATTAAACTTCTAGGGTAGGGCAACCAGAGTCTCGATTAGATCATTTTATATTATGGTTAATTTAAGAATTCTGCAAGATCCTATCACATTTGTTCAATTTGCGTCGTTCCTATTTCAGTTAGCGTATTGGGCTAAGCGGCATCTCAAAGCGCAAGAAATGGCGAGTAAAATGCACTATTACACTTCTAGGGTAGGGCAAACAGAGACCCGATTAGATCATTTTATATTACGGTTAATATAAGAATTCACCGTAATTCTATCACATTTGTTCAACTTACGTCGCTCCTATTTCAGATAGCGTACTGGGCTAGGCGGCATCTTAAAGTGCGTGGAAGGGCGAGTAAAATGCACTATTAAACTTCTATGATAAGGCAATCGGAGACCCGATTAGATCATTTTATATTTTGTTTAATATAAGATTTCAGGGAAATTCTATCACATTTGTTCAATTTACGTCGCTCCTATTTCAGATAGCGTATTCGGCTAAGCGGCATCTCAAAGCGCATGCAATGGCGAATAAAATGCACTATTAAACTTTTAGGCTAGGGCGAGCAGAGACCCGATTAGATCATTTTACATTATGGTTAATAAAAGAATTCAGCGAAATTCTATCACATTTGTTCAACTTACGTCGCACCTATTTCAGATAGCGTATTGGGCTAAGCGGCATCTCAAAGCGCATGAAATGGCGAATATAATGTACTATTAAACTTCTAGGATAAGGCAAACAGAGACCCGATTAGATCATTTTATATTACGGTTAATATAAGAATGCAGCGTAATTCTATCACATTTGTTCAACTTTCGTCGCTTCTATTTCAGATAGCCTACAGGGCTAGGCGGCTTCTTAAAGCGCGTGGAATGGCGAGTAAAATGCACTACTAAACTTCTATGATAGGGCAATCAGAGACCCGATTAGATCATTTTACATTACGGTTAATAAAAGAATTAAGCGAAATTCTATCACATTTGTTCAACTTACGTCGCACCTACTTCAGATAGCGTATTGGGCTAAGCGGCATCTTAAAGCGCATGAAATGGCGAGTAAAATGCACTGTTAAATTTCTAGGGTAGGGCAACCAGAGACCCGATTAGATAATTTTATATTATGGTTAATTTAAGAATTCTGCAAAATCCTATCACATTTGTTCAATTTACGTCATTCCTATTTCAGATAGCGTACTGGGCTAGGCGGCATCTTAAAGCGCGTGGAATGGCGAGTGAAATGCACTATTAAACTTCTATGATAGGGCAATCAGAGACCCGATTAGATCATTTTATATTTTGGTTAATACAAGAATTCAGCGAAATTCTATCACATTTGTTCAATTTACGTCGCTCCTATTTCATATAGCTAATTGGGCTATGCGGCATCTCAAAGCGCATGCAATTACGAGTGAAATGCACTATTAAACTTCTAGGGTACGGCGAACAGAGACCCGATTAGATCATTTTACATTAAGGTTAATATAAGAATTCAGCGAAATTCTATCACATTTGTTCAACTTTCGTCGCTCCTATTTCAGATAGCCTACAGGGCTAGGCGGCATATTAAAGCGCGTGGAATGGCGAGTGAAATGCACTGTTAAACTTCTATGAGAAGGCAATCAGAGACCCGATTAGATCATTTTATATTTTGGTTAATACAAGAATTCAGCGAAATTCTATCACATTTGTTCAATTTACGTCGCTCCTATTTCAGATAGCTAATTGGGCTATGCGGCATCTCAAAGCGCATGCAATTACGAGTGAAATGCACTATTAAACTTCTAGGGTAGGGCGAACAGAGACCCGATTAGATCATTTTACATTAAGGTTAATATAAGAATTCAGCGAAATTCTATCACATTTGTTCAATTTACGTCGCTCCTATTCAGATGGCTTATTGGGCTTAGCGGCATCTCAAAGCGCATGAAATGACGAGTGAAATGCACTATTAAACTTCTAGGGTAGGGCAAACAGAGACCCGATTAGATCATTTTACATTATGGTTAATAAAAGAATTCAACGAAATTCTATCACATTTGTTCAACTTACGTCGCTCCTATTTCAGATAGCGTATTGGGCTAAGCGGCATCTCAAAGCGTATGAAATGGCGAATAAAGTGCACTATTAAAGTTCTAGGGTAGGGCAAACAGAGACCCGAGTAGATCACTTTATATTATGATTAATTTAAGAAGTCAGCAAAATTCTATCACATTTGTTCAATTTACGTCGCTCCTATTTCAGATAGCGTATTGGGCTAAGCGGCATTTCAAAGCGCATGAAATGGCGAGTAAAATGCACTATTAAACTTCTAGGATAAGCCAAACAGAGACCCGATTAGATCATTTTATATTACGGTTAATATAAGAATGCAGCGTAATTCTATCACATTTGTTCAATTTACGTCGCTCCTATTTCAGATAGCGCACTGGGCTAGGCGGCATCTTAAAGCGCGTGGAATGGCGAGTAAAATGCACTATTAAACTTCTAGGCTAGGGCAATCAGAGACCCGATAAGATCAATTTATATTTTGGTTAATATAAGAATTCAGGGAAATTCTATCACATTTTTCAATTTTCGTTGCTCCTATTTCAGATAGCGTATTGGGCTAAGCGGCATCTCAAAGCGCATGAAATGACGAGTGAAATGCACTATTAGACTTCTATGGTAGGGCGAACAGAGACCCGATTAGATCATTTTACATTAAGGTTAATATAAGAATTCAGCGAAATTCTATCACATTTGTTCAACTTACGTCGCTCCTATTTCAGATAGCGTATTGGGCTATGCGGCATCTCAAAGCGCTAGAAATAGCGTGTAAAATGCACTATTAAACTTCTAGGGTAGGGCAAACAGAGACCCGATTAGATCATTTTATATTATGGTTAATTTAAGAACTCAGCGAAATTCTATCACATTTGTTCAATTTACGTCGCTCCTATTTCAGATAGCGAATTGGACTAAGCGGCATCTCAAAGCGCATGAAATGGCGAATAAAATGCACGATTAAACTTCTAGGCTAGGGCGAACAGAGACCCGGTTAGATCATTTTACATTTTGTTTAATATAAGATATCAGGGAAATTCTATCACATTTGTTCAATTTCCGTCGCTCCTATTTCAGATAGCTTATTGGGCAAGGCGGCATCTCAAAGCGCATGAAATTGCGAGTAGAATGCACTATTAAAACATCTAGGGTAGGGCAAACACCGACCCGATTAGATCATTTCATGTTATGGTTAATTTAAGGATTCAGCAAAATTCTATCACATTTGTTCAATTTACGTCGCTCCTATTTGAGATAGCGCACTGGGCTAGGCGGCAACTTTAAGCGCGTGGAATGGCGAGTAAAATGCACTATTAAACTTCTAGGCTAGGGCAATCAGAGACCCGATAAGATCAATTTATATTTTGGTTAATATAAGAATTCAGGGAAATTCTATCACATTTTTCAATTTTCGTTGCTCCTATTTCAGATAGCGTACTGGGCTAAGCGGCATCTCTAAGCGCATGAAATGGCGAGTATAATGCACTATTAAACTTCTAGGATAAGGCAAACAGAGACCCGATTAGATCATTTTATATTACGGTTAATATAAGAATGCAGCGTAATTCTATCACATTTGTTCAACTTTCGTCGCTCCTATTTCAGATAGCCTACAGGGCTAGGCGGCATCTTAAAGCGCGTGGAATGGCGAGTAAAATGCACTACTAAACTTCTATGATAGGGCAATCAGAGACCCGATTAGATCATTTTACATTATGGTTAATAAAAGAATTAAGCGAAATTCTATCACATTTGTTCAATTTACGTCGCTCCTATTTCAGATAGCGTACTGGGCTAGGCGGCATATTAAAGCGCGTGGAATGGCGAGTAAAATGCACTATTTAACTTCTATGATAGGGCAATCAGAGACCCGATCAGATCATTTTATATTATGGTTAATTTAAGAATTCAGCGAAATTCTATCACATTTGTTCAATTTACGTCGCTCCTATTTCAGATTGCGTATTGGGCTAGTCGGCATCTTAAAGCGCGTGGAATGGCGAGTAGAATGCACTATTAACCTTTTATGATAGTGCGATCAGAGACCCGACTAGATCATTTTATATTTTGTTTAATATAAGATGTCAGGGAAATTCTATCACATTTGTTCAATTTACGTCGCTCCTATTTCAGATAGCGTATTCGGCTAAGCGGCATATCAAAGCGCATGCAATGGCGAATAAAATGCACTATTAAACTTCTAGGGTAGGGCAACCAGAGACTCGATTAGATCATTTTATATTATGGTTAATTTAAGAATTCTGCAAGATCCTATCACATTTGTTCAACTTACGTCGCTCCAATTTCAGATAGCGTACTGGGCTAAGCGGCATCTCAAAGCGCATGAAATGGCGAGTATAATGCACTATTAAACTTCTAGGGTAGGGCAACCAGAGACTCGATTAGATCATTTTATATTATGGTTAATTTAAGAATTCTGCAAGATCCTATCACATTTGTTCAATTTACGTCGTTCCTATTTCAGTTAGCGTATTGGGCTAAGCGGCATCTCAAAGCGCAAGAAATGGCGAGTAAAATGCACTATTACACTTCTAGGGTAGGGCAACCAGAGACCCGATTAGATCATTTTATATTACGGTTAATATAAGAATTCACCGTAATTCTATCACATTTGTTCAACTTACGTCGCACCTATTTCAGATAGCGTATTGGGCTAGGCGGCATCTTAAAGCGCGTGGAAGGGCGACTAAAATGCACTATTAAACTTCTATGATAAGGCAATCGGAGACCCGATTAGATCATTTTATATTTTGTTTAATATAAGATTTCAGGGAAATTCTATCACATTTGTTCAATTTACGTCGCTCCTATTTCAGATAGCGTATTCGGCTAAGCGGCATCTCAAAGCGCATGCAATGGCGAATAAAATGCACTATTAAACTTTTAGGCTAGGGCGAGCAGAGACCCGATTAGATCATTTTACATTATGGCTAATAAAAGAATTCAGCGAAATTCTATCACATTTGTTCAACTTACGTCGCACCTATTTCAGATAGCGTATTGGGCTAAGCGGCATCTCAAAGCGCATGAAATGGCGAGTATAATGCACTATTAAACTTCTAGGATAAGGCAAACAGAGACCCGATTAGATCATTTTATATTACGGTTAATATAAGAATGCAGCGTAATTCTATCACATTTGTTCAACTTTCGTCGCTTCTATTTCAGATAGCCTACAGGGCTAGGCGGCTTCTTAAAGCGCGTGGAATGGCGAGTAAAATGCACTACTAAACTTCTATGATAGGGCAATCAGAGACCCGATTAGATCATTTTACATTACGGTTAATAAGAGAATTAAGCGAAATTCTATCACATTTGTTCAACTTACGTCGCACCTACTTCAGATAGCGTATTGGGCTAAGCGGCATCTTAAAGCGCATGAAATGGCGAGTAAAATGCACTGTTAAATTTCTAGGGTAGGGCAACCAGAGACCCGATTAGATAATTTTATATTATGGTTAATTTAAGAATTCTGCAAAATCCTATCACATTTGTTCAATTTACGTCATTCCTATTTCAGATAGCGTACTGGGCTAGGCGGCATCTTAAAGCGCGTGGAATGGCGAGTGAAATGCACTATTAAACTTCTATGATAGGGCAATCAGAGACCCGATTAGATCATTTTATATTTTGGTTAATACAAGAATTCAGCGAAATTCTATCACATTTGTTCAATTACGTCGCTCCTATTTCATATAGCTAATTGGGCTATGCGGCATCTCAAAGCGCATGCAATTACGAGTGAAATGCACTATTAAACTTCTAGGGTACGGCGAACAGAGACCCGATTAGATCATTTTACATTAAGGGTAATATAAGAATTCAGCGAAATTCTATCACATTTGTTCAATTTACGTCGCTCCTATTTCAGATAGCGTACTGGGCTAGGCGGCATATTAAAGCGCGTGGAATGGCGAGTAAAATGCACTATTTAACTTCTATGATAGGGCAATCAGAGACCCGATCAGATCATTTTATATTATGGTTAATTTAAGAATTCAGCGAAATTCTATCACATTTGTTCAATTTACGTCGCTCCTATTTCAGATTGCGTATTGGGCTAGTCGGCATCTTAAAGGGCGTGGAATGGCGAGTAGAATGCACTATTAACCTTTTATGATAGTGCGATCAGAGACCCGACTAGATCATTTTATATTTTGTTTAATATAAGATGTCAGGGAAATTCTATCACATTTGTTCAATTTACGTCGCTCCTATTTCAGATAGCGTATTCGGCTAAGCGGCATATCAAAGCGCATGCAATGGCGAATAAAATGCACTATTAAACTTCTACGCTAAGGCGAGCAGAGACCCGATTAGATCATTTTACATTATGGCTAATAAAAGAATTCAGCGAAATTCTATCACATTTGTTCCACTTACGTCGCTCCAATTTCAGATAGCGTACTGGGCTAAGCGGCATCTCAAAGCGCATGAAATGGCGAGTATAATGCACTATTAAACTTCTAGGGTAGGGCAACCAGAGTCTCGATTAGATCATTTTATATTATGGTTAATTTAAGAATTCTGCAAGATCCTATCACATTTGTTCAATTTGCGTCGTTCCTATTTCAGTTAGCGTATTGGGCTAAGCGGCATCTCAAAGCGCAAGAAATGGCGAGTAAAATGCACTATTACACTTCTAGGGTAGGGCAAACAGAGACCCGATTAGATCATTTTATATTACGGTTAATATAAGAATTCACCGTAATTCTATCACATTTGTTCAACTTACGTCGCTCCTATTTCAGATAGCGTACTGGGCTAGGCGGCATCTTAAAGTGCGTGGAAGGGCGAGTAAAATGCACTATTAAACTTCTATGATAAGGCAATCGGAGACCCGATTAGATCATTTTATATTTTGTTTAATATAAGATTTCAGGGAAATTCTATCACATTTGTTCAATTTACGTCGCTCCTATTTCAGATAGCGTATTCGGCTAAGCGGCATCTCAAAGCGCATGCAATGGCGAATAAAATGCACTATTAAACTTTTAGGCTAGGGCGAGCAGAGACCCGATTAGATCATTTTACATTATGGTTAATAAAAGAATTCAGCGAAATTCTATCACATTTGTTCAACTTACGTCGCACCTATTTCAGATAGCGTATTGGGCTAAGCGGCATCTCAAAGCGCATGAAATGGCGAATATAATGTACTATTAAACTTCTAGGATAAGGCAAACAGAGACCCGATTAGATCATTTTATATTACGGTTAATATAAGAATGCAGCGTAATTCTATCACATTTGTTCAACTTTCGTCGCTTCTATTTCAGATAGCCTACAGGGCTAGGCGGCTTCTTAAAGCGCGTGGAATGGCGAGTAAAATGCACTACTAAACTTCTATGATAGGGCAATCAGAGACCCGATTAGATCATTTTACATTACGGTTAATAAAAGAATTAAGCGAAATTCTATCACATTTGTTCAACTTACGTCGCACCTACTTCAGATAGCGTATTGGGCTAAGCGGCATCTTAAAGCGCATGAAATGGCGAGTAAAATGCACTGTTAAATTTCTAGGGTAGGGCAACCAGAGACCCGATTAGATAATTTTATATTATGGTTAATTTAAGAATTCTGCAAAATCCTATCACATTTGTTCAATTTACGTCATTCCTATTTCAGATAGCGTACTGGGCTAGGCGGCATCTTAAAGCGCGTGGAATGGCGAGTGAAATGCACTATTAAACTTCTATGATAGGGCAATCAGAGACCCGATTAGATCATTTTATATTTTGGTTAATACAAGAATTCAGCGAAATTCTATCACATTTGTTCAATTTACGTCGCTCCTATTTCATATAGCTAATTGGGCTATGCGGCATCTCAAAGCGCATGCAATTACGAGTGAAATGCACTATTAAACTTCTAGGGTACGGCGAACAGAGACCCGATTAGATCATTTTACATTAAGGGTAATATAAGAATTCAGCGAAATTCTATCACATTTGTTCAACTTTCGTCGCTCCTATTTCAGATAGCCTACAGGGCTAGGCGGCATCTTAAAGCGCGTGGAATGGCGAGTGAAATGCACTGTTAAACTTCTATGAGAAGGCAATCAGAGACCCGATTAGATCATTTTATATTTTGGTTAATACAAGAATTCAGCGAAATTCTATCACATTTGTTCAATTTACGTCGCTCCTATTTCAGATAGCTAATTGGGCTATGCGGCATCTCAAAGCGCATGCAATTACGAGTGAAATGCACTATTAAACTTCTAGGGTAGGGCGAACAGAGACCCGATTAGATCATTTTACATTAAGGTTAATATAAGAATTCAGCGAAATTCTATCACATTTGTTCAATTTACGTCGCTCCTATTCAGATGGCTTATTGGGCTTAGCGGCATCTCAAAGCGCATGAAATGACGAGTGAAATGCACTATTAAACTTCTAGGGTAGGGCAAACAGAGACCCGATTAGATCATTTTACATTATGGTTAATAAAAGAATTCAACGAAATTCTATCACATTTGTTCAACTTACGTCGCTCCTATTTCAGATAGCGTATTGGGCTAAGCGGCATCTCAAAGCGTATGAAATGGCGAATAAAGTGCACTATTAAAGTTCTAGGGTAGGGCAAACAGAGACCCGAGTAGATCACTTTATATTATGATTAATTTAAGAAGTCAGCAAAATTCTATCACATTTGTTCAATTTACGTCGCTCCTATTTCAGATAGCGTATTGGGCTAAGCGGCATCTCAAAGCGCATGAAATGGCGAGTAAAATGCACTATTAAACTTCTAGGATAAGCCAAACAGAGACCCGATTAGATCATTTTATATTACGGTTAATATAAGAATGCAGCGTAATTCTATCACATTTGTTCAATTTACGTCGCTCCTATTTCAGATAGCGCACTGGGCTAGGCGGCATCTTAAAGCGCGTGGAATGGCGAGTAAAATGCACTATTAAACTTCTAGGCTAGGGCAATCAGAGACCCGATAAGATCAATTTATATTTTGGTTAATATAAGAATTCAGGGAAATTCTATCACATTTTTCAATTTTCGTTGCTCCTATTTCAGATAGCGTATTGGGCTAAGCGGCATCTCAAAGCGCATGAAATGACGAGTGAAATGCACTATTAGACTTCTATGGTAGGGCGAACAGAGACCCGATTAGATCATTTTACATTAAGGTTAATATAAGAATTCAGCGAAATTCTATCACATTTGTTCAACTTACGTCGCTCCTATTTCAGATAGCGTATTGGGCTATGCGGCATCTCAAAGCGCTAGAAATAGCGTGTAAAATGCACTATTAAACTTCTAGGGTAGGGCAAACAGAGACCCGATTAGATCATTTTATATTATGGTTAATTTAAGAACTCAGCGAAATTCTATCACATTTGTTCAATTTACGTCGCTCCTATTTCAGATAGCGTATTGGACTAAGCGGCATCTCAAAGCGCATGAAATGGCGAATAAAATGCACGATTAAACTTCTAGGCTAGGGCGAACAGAGACCCGGTTAGATCATTTTACATTTTGTTTAATATAAGATATCAGGGAAATTCTATCACATTTGTTCAATTTCCGTCGCTCCTATTTCAGATAGCTTATTGGGCAAGGCGGCATCTCAAAGCGCATGAAATTGCGAGTAGAATGCACTATTAAACTTCTAGGGTAGGGCAAACACCGACCCGATTAGATCATTTCATGTTATGGTTAATTTAAGGATTCAGCAAAATTCTATCACATTTGTTCAATTTACGTCGCTCCTATTTGAGATAGCGCACTGGGCTAGGCGGCAACTTTAAGCGCGTGGAATGGCGAGTAAAATGCACTATTAAACTTCTATGATAGGGCAATCAGTGACCCGATTAGATAATTTTATATTATAGTTAATTTAAGAATTCAGCGAAATTCCATCACATTTGTTCAATTTACGTCGCTCCTATTTCAGATAGCGTATTCGGCTAAGCGGCATCTCAAAGCGCATGCAATGGCGAATAAAATGCACTATTAAACTTCTAGGTTAGGGCGAGCAGAGACCCGGTTAGATCATTTAACATTATGGTTAATAAAAGAATTCAGCGAAATTCTATCACATTTGTTCAATTTACGTCGCTCCTATTTCAGATAGCGTACTGGGCTAAGCGGCATCTCTAAGCGCATGAAATGGCGAGTATAATGCACTATTAAACTTCTAGGATAAGGCAAACAGAGACCCGATTAGATCATTTTATATTACGGTTAATATAAGAATGCAGCGTAATTCTATCACATTTGTTCAACTTTCGTCGCTCCTATTTCAGATAGCCTACAGGGCTAGGCGGCATCTTAAAGCGCGTGGAATGGCGAGTAAAATGCACTACTAAACTTCTATGATAGGGCAATCAGAGACCCGATTAGATCATTTTACATTATGGTTAATAAAAGAATTAAGCGAAATTCTATCACATTTGTTCAATTTACGTCGCTCCTATTTCAGATAGCGTACTGGGCTAGGCGGCATATTAAAGCGCGTGGAATGGCGAGTAAAATGCACTATTTAACTTCTATGATAGGGCAATCAGAGACCCGATCAGATCATTTTATATTATGGTTAATTTAAGAATTCAGCGAAATTCTATCACATTTGTTCAATTTACGTCGCTCCTATTTCAGATTGCGTATTGGGCTAGTCGGCATCTTAAAGCGCGTGGAATGGCGAGTAGAATGCACTATTAACCTTTTATGATAGTGCGATCAGAGACCCGACTAGATCATTTTATATTTTGTTTAATATAAGATGTCAGGGAAATTCTATCACATTTGTTCAATTTACGTCGCTCCTATTTCAGATAGCGTATTCGGCTAAGCGGCATATCAAAGCGCATGCAATGGCGAATAAAATGCACTATTAAACTTCTAGGGTAGGGCAACCAGAGACTCGATTAGATCATTTTATATTATGGTTAATTTAAGAATTCTGCAAGATCCTATCACATTTGTTCAACTTACGTCGCTCCAATTTCAGATAGCGTACTGGGCTAAGCGGCATCTCAAAGCGCATGAAATGGCGAGTATAATGCACTATTAAACTTCTAGGGTAGGGCAACCAGAGACTCGATTAGATCATTTTATATTATGGTTAATTTAAGAATTCTGCAAGATCCTATCACATTTGTTCAATTTACGTCGTTCCTATTTCAGTTAGCGTATTGGGCTAAGCGGCATCTCAAAGCGCAAGAAATGGCGAGTAAAATGCACTATTACACTTCTAGGGTAGGGCAACCAGAGACCCGATTAGATCATTTTATATTACGGTTAATATAAGAATTCACCGTAATTCTATCACATTTGTTCAACTTACGTCGCACCTATTTCAGATAGCGTATTGGGCTAGGCGGCATCTTAAAGCGCGTGGAAGGGCGAGTAAAATGCACTATTAAACTTCTATGATAAGGCAATCGGAGACCCGATTAGATCATTTTATATTTTGTTTAATATAAGATTTCAGGGAAATTCTATCACATTTGTTCAATTTACGTCGCTCCTATTTCAGATAGCGTATTCGGCTAAGCGGCATCTCAAAGCGCATGCAATGGCGAATAAAATGCACTATTAAACTTTTAGGCTAGGGCGAGCAGAGACCCGATTAGATCATTTTACATTATGGTTAATAAAAGAATTCAGCGAAATTCTATCACATTTGTTCAACTTACGTCGCACCTATTTCAGATAGCGTATTGGGCTAAGCGGCATCTCAAAGCGCATGAAATGGCGAGTATAATGCACTATTAAACTTCTAGGATAAGGCAAACAGAGACCCGATTAGATCATTTTATATTACGGTTAATATAAGAATGCAGCGTAATTCTATCACATTTGTTCAACTTTCGTCGCTTCTATTTCAGATAGCCTACAGGGCTAGGCGGCTTCTTAAAGCGCGTGGAATGGCGAGTAAAATGCACTACTAAACTTCTATGATAGGGCAATCAGAGACCCGATTAGATCATTTTACATTACGGTTAATAAAAGAATTAAGCGAAATTCTATCACATTTGTTCAACTTACGTCGCACCTACTTCAGATAGCGTATTGGGCTAAGCGGCATCTTAAAGCGCATGAAATGGCGAGTAAAATGCACTGTTAAATTTCTAGGGTAGGGCAACCAGAGACCCGATTAGATAATTTTATATTATGGTTAATTTAAGAATTCTGCAAAATCCTATCACATTTGTTCAATTTACGTCATTCCTATTTCAGATAGCGTACTGGGCTAGGCGGCATCTTAAAGCGCGTGGAATGGCGAGTGAAATGCACTATTAAACTTCTATGATAGGGCAATCAGAGACCCGATTAGATCATTTTATATTTTGGTTAATACAAGAATTCAGCGAAATTCTATCACATTTGTTCAATTTACGTCGCTCCTATTTCATATAGCTAATTGGGCTATGCGGCATCTCAAAGCGCATGCAATTACGAGTGAAATGCACTATTAAACTTCTAGGGTACGGCGAACAGAGACCCGATTAGATCATTTTACATTAAGGGTAATATAAGAATTCAGCGAAATTCTATCACATTTGTTCAACTTTCGTCGCTCCTATTTCAGATAGCCTACAGGGCTAGGCGGTATCTTAAAGCGCGTGGAATGCCGAGTGAAATGCACTGTTAAACTTCTATGATAAGGCAATCAGAGACCCGATTAGATCATTTTATATTTTGGTTAATACAAGGATTCAGCGAAATTCTATCACATTTGTTCAATTTACGTCGCTCCTATTTCAGATAGCTAATTGGGCTATGCGGCATCTCAAAGCGCATGCAATTACGAGTGAAATGCACTATTAAACTTCTAGGGTAGGGCGAACAGAGACCCGATTAGATCATTTTACATTAAGGTTAATATAAGAATTCAGCGAAATTCTATCACATTTGTTCAATTTACGTCGCTCCTATTCAGATGGCTTATTGGGCTTAGCGGCATCTCAAAGCGCATGAAATGACGAGTGAAATGCACTATTAAACTTCTAGGGTAGGGCAAACAGAGACCCGATTAGATCATTTTACATTATGGTTAATAAAAGAATTCAACGAAATTCTATCACATTTGTTCAACTTACGTCGCTCCTATTTCAGATAGCGTATTGGACTAAGCGGCATCTCAAAGCGTATGAAATGGCGAATAAAGTGCACTATTAAAGTTCTAGGGTAGGGCAAACAGAGACCCGAGTAGATCACTTTATATTATGATTAATTTAAGAAGTCAGCAAAATTCTATCACATTTGTTCAATTTACGTCGCTCCTATTTCAGATAGCGTATTGGGCTAAGCGGCATCTCAAAGCTCATGAAATGACGAGTGAAATGCAATACTAAACTTCTAGGATAAGGCAAACAGAGACCCGATTAGATTATTTTATATTTTGTTTAATATA
Source organism: Macropis europaea (assembly GCA_916610135.2). Classification (NCBI taxonomy): domain Eukaryota; kingdom Metazoa; phylum Arthropoda; class Insecta; order Hymenoptera; family Melittidae; genus Macropis; species Macropis europaea. The sequence continues at coordinate 57,883 of CAKAJE020001675.1, read as the reverse complement.
AGATTTCAGGGAAGTTCTATCACATTTGTTCAATTTACGTCGCTTCTATTTCTGATAGCGTATTGGGCTAAGCGGCATCTCAAAGCGTATGAAATGTCGAATAAAGTGCACTATTAAAGGTCTAGGGTAGGGCAAACAGAGACCCGAGTAGATCACTTTATATTATGATTAATTTAAGAAGTCAGGAAAATTCTATCACATTTGTTCAATTTACGGCGCTCCTATTTCATATAGCGTATTGGGCTAAGCGGCATCTCAAAGCACATGAAATGTCGAGTGAAATGCACTATTAGACTTCTATGGTAGGGCGAACAGAGACCCGATTAGATCATTTTATATTATGGTTAATTTAAAATGTCAGCAAAATTTTATCACATTCGTCCAATTTACGTCGCTCCTATTTCAGATAGCGCACTGGGCTAGGCGGCATCTTAAAGCGCGTGGAATGGCGAGTAAAATGCACTATTAAACTTCTAGGCTAGGGCAATCAGAGACCCGATAAGATCAATTTATATTTTGGTTAATATAAGAATTCAGGGAAATTCTATCACATTTTTCAATTTTCGTTGCTCCTATTTCAGATAGCGTATTGGGCTAAGCGGCATCTCAAAGCGCATGAAATGACGAGTGAAATGCACTATTAGACTTCTATGGTAGGGCGAACAGAGACCCGATTAGATCATTTTACATTAAGGTTAATATAAGAATTCAGCGAAATTCTATCACATTTGTTCAACTTACGTCGCTCCTATTTCAGATAGCGTATTGGGCTAAGCGGCATCTCAAAGCGTATGAAATGGCGAATAAATTGCACTATTAAAGTTCTAGGGTAGGGCAAACAGAGACCCGAGTAGATCACTTTATATTATGATTAATTTAAGAATTCAGCGTAATTCTATCACATTTGTTCAACTTACGTCGCTCCTATTCCAGATAGCGTATTGGGCTAACCGGCATCTCAAAGCGCATGAAATGGCAAATAAAATGCGCTATTAAACTTCTAGGCTAGGGCGAACAGAGACCCGATTAGATCATTTTACATTAAGGGTAATATAAGAATTCAGCGAAATTCTATCACATTTGTTCAATTTACGTCGTTGATATTTCAGATAGCGTATTCGGCTAAGCGGCATCTCAAAGCGCAAGAAATGGCGAGTAAAATGCACTATTAAACTCCTAGGGTAGGGCAAACAGAGACCCGATTAGATCATTTTATATTATGGTTAATAAAAGAATTAAGCGAAATTCTATCACATTTGTTCAATTTACGTCGCTCCTATTTCAGATAGCGTACTGGGCTAGGCGGCATATTAAAGCGCGTGGAATGGCGAGTAAAATGCACTATTTAACTTCTATGATAGGGCAATCAGAGACCCGATTAGATCATTTTATATTATGGTTAATTTAAGCATTCAGCGAAATTCCATCACATTTGTTCAATTTACGTCGCTCCTATTTCAGATAGCGTATTGGGCTAGGCGGCATCTTAAAGCGCGTGGAATGGCGAGTAGAATGCACTATTAACCTTTTATGATAGGGCGATCAGAGACCCGACTAGATCATTTTATATTTTGTTTAATATAAGATTTCAGGGAAATTCTATCACATTTGTTCAATTTACGTCGCTCCTATTTCAGATAGCGTATTCAGCTAAGCGGTATCTCAAAGCGCATGCAATGGCGAATAAAATGCACTATTAAACTTCTAGGCTAGGGCGAGCAGAGACCCGATTAGATCATTTTACATTAAGGATAATATAAGAATTCAGGGAAATTCTCTCACATTTGTTCAATTTACGTCTCTCCTATTTCAAATAGCGTATTGGGCTAAGCGGAATCTCAAAGCGCATGAAATGGCGAGTAAAATGCACTGTTAAACTTCTAGGGTAGGGCGAACAGAGACCCGATTAGATCATTTTACATTAAGGTTAATATAAGTATTCAGGGAACTTCTATCACATTTGTTCAATTTACGTCGCTCCTATTTCAGATAGCTTATTGGGCTGAGCGGTATCTCAAAGCGCATGAAATGGCGAGTAAAATGCACTAGTAAACTTCTAGGGTAAGGCAAACAGGGACCCGATTAGATCATTTTATATTACGGTTAACATAACAATACAGCGTAATTCTATCACATTTGTTAAACTTACGTCGCTCCTATTTCAGATAGCGTACTGGGCTAGGCGGCATCTCAAAGCGCATGAAATGGCGAGTAAAATGCACTGTTAAACTTCTAGGGTAGGGCGAACAGAGACCCGATTAGATCATTTTACATGAAGGTTAATATAAGTATTCAGGGAACTTCTATCACATTTGTTCAATTTACGTCGCTCCTATTTCAGATAGCTTATTGGGCTGAGCGGTATCTCAAAGCGCATGAAATGCCGAGTAAAATGCACTATCAAACTTCTATGATAGGGCAATCAGAGTCCCGATTAGATCATTTTATGTTTTGTTTACTATAACATTTCAGGGAAATTCTATCACATTTGTTCAATTTACGTCGCTCCTATTTCAGATAGCGTATTGGGCTAAGAGGCATCTCAAAGCGCATGAAATGGCGAGTAAAATGCACTATTAAACTTCTACGGTAGGGCAAACAGAGACCCGATTAGATCATTTTACATTATGGTTCATAATAGAATTCAGCGAAATTCTGTCACATTTGTTCAACTTACGTCGGTCCTATTTCAGATAGCGTATTGGGCTAAGCGGCATCTCAAAGCGCATGAAATGGCGAGTGAAATGCACTATTAGACTTCTATGGTAGGGCGATCAGAGACCCGATTAGATCATTTTACATTAAGGTTAATATAAGAATTCACGGAAATTCTATCACATTTGTTCAATTTACGTCGCTCGTATTTCAGATAGCGTAATGAGCTAAGCGGCATCTCAAAGCACATGAAATGGCGAATAAAATGCACTATTAAACTTCTAGGCTAGGGCGAACAGAGACCCGATTAGATCATTTTACATTATGGTTAATAAAAGAATTCAGCGAAATTCTATCACATTTGTTCAATTTACGTCTCTCCTATTTCAGATAGCGTAGTGGGTTAAGCGGCATCGCAAAGCGCATGAAATGGCGAGTGAAATTCTCTATTAAACATCTAGTGTAAGGCAAAGAGAGACCCGATCAGATCATTTTATATTACGGTTAATATAAGAATTCAGCGAAATCCTATCACGTTTGTTCAATTTACGTCGCTCCTACTTCAGATAGCGTATTGGGCTAAGCGGCATCTCAAAGCGCATGAAATGGCGAATAAAATGCACTATTAAAATTCTCGGCTAGGGCGAACAGAGACCCGATTAGATCATTTTATATTATGGTTAATTTAAGGATTCAGCAAAATTCTATCACATTTCTTCAATTTACGTCGCTCCTATTTTGGATAGCGTACTGGGCTAGGCGGTAACTTAAAGCGCGTGGAATGGCGAGTAAAATGCACTATTAAACCTCTAGGCTAGGGCGAACAGAGACCCGATTAGATCATTTTACATTATGGTTCATAAAAGAATTCAGCGAAATTCTATCACATTTGTTCAACTTACGTCGCTCCTATTTCAGATAGCGTATTGGGCTAAGCGGCATCTCAAAACGCATGAAATGGCGAGTGAAATGCACTATTAGACTTCTATGGTAGGGCGATCAGAGACCCGATTAGATCATTTTACATTAAGGTTAATATAAGAATTCACGGAAATTCTATCACATTTGTTCAATTTACGTCGCTCCTATTTCAGATAGCGTATTGGGCTATGCGGCATCTCAATGCACATGCAATGGCGAGTAAAATGCACTAGTAAGCTTCTAGGGTAGGGCAAACGGAGACCCGATTAGATCATTTTATATTACGGTTAATATAAGATTTCAGGGAAATTCTATCACATTTGTTCAATTTACGTCGCTCCTATTTCAGATGGCGTATTGGGCTAAGCGGCATCTCGAAGCGCATGAAATGGCGAGTATAATGCACTATTAAACTTCTAGGATAAGGCAAACAGAGACCCGATTAGAGCATTTTATATTACGGTTAATATAAGAATGCAGCGTAATTCTATCACATTTGTTCAACTTACGTCGCTCCTATTTCAGATAGCGTACTGGGCTAGGCGGCATCTCAAAGCGCATGAAATGGCGAGGAAAATGCACTATTAAACTTCTAGGGTAGGACAAACAGAGACCCGATTAGATCATTTTATATTATGGTTAATTTAAGAATTCAGCGAAATTCTATCACATTTGTTCAATTTACGTCGCTCCTATTTCAGATAGCGTATTGGGCTAAGCGGCATTTCAAAGCGCATGAAATGGCGAGTAAAATGCACTATTAAACTTCTAGGATAAGCCAAACAGAGACCCGATTAGATCATTTTATATTACGGTTAATATAAGAATGCAGCGTAATTCTATCACATTTGTTCAATTTACGTCGCTCCTATTTCAGATAGCGTATTGGGCTAAGAGGCATCTCAAAGCGCATGAAATGGCGAGTAAAATGCACTATTAAACTTCTACGGTAGGGCAAACAGAGACCCGATTAGATCATTTTATATTATGGTTAATTTAAGAATTCAGCAAAATTCTATCACATTTGTTCAATTTACGTCGCTCCTATTTCAGATAGCGTACTGGGCTAGGCGGCATCTTAAAGCGCGTGGAATGGCGAGTGAAATTCACTATTTAACTTCGATGAAAGGGCAATCAGAGACCCGATAAGATCATTTTATATTTGGGTTAATATAAGAATTCAGGGAAATTCTATCACACTTGTTCAATTTACGTCGCTCCTATTTCAGATAGTGTATTGGGCTAAGCGGCATCTCAATGCGCATGAAATGGCGAGTAAAATGCACTATTAAACTTCTAGGGTAGGACAAACAGAGACCCGATTAGATCATTTTATATTATGGTTAATTTAAGATTTCAGCGAAATTCTATCACATTTGTACAATTTACGTCGCTCCTATTTCAGATAGCGTATGTGGCTAAACGGCATTTCAAAGCGCATGAAATGGCGAGTAAAATGCACTATTAAACTTCTAGGATAAGCCAAACAGAGACCCGATTAGATCATTTTATATTACGGTTAATATAAGAATTCAGCGAAATTCTATCACATTTGTTCAACTTACGTCGCTCCTATTTCAGATAGCATACTGGGCTAGGCGGCATCTGAAAGCGCGTGGAATGGCGAGTAAAATGCACTACATAACTTCTATGATAGGCCAATCAGAGACCGGATTAGATCATTTTATATTTTGTTTAATATAAGACTTCAGGGAAATTCAATCACATTTGTTCAATTTACATCGCTCCTATTTCAGATAGGTTACAGGGCTAAGCGGCATCTCAAAGCGCATGAAATGACGAGAGAAATGCACTATTAAACTTCTAGGGTAGGGCGAACAGAGACCCGATTAGATCATTTTACATTAAGGTTAATATAAGAATTCAGCGAAATTCTATCACATTTGTTCAATTTACGTCGCTGATATTTCAGATAGCGTATTGGGCTAAGCGGCATCTCAAAGCGCATGAAATGGCGAATAGAACGCACTATTAAACTGCTAGGGTATGGCAGACAGAGACCCGATTTGATCATTTTATATTATGGTTAATTTAAGAATTCAACGAAATTCTATCACACTTGTTCAATTTACGTCGTTCCTATTTCAGATAGCGTACTGGGCTAGACGGCATCTGAAAGCGCGTGGAATGGCGAGTAAAATGCCCTATGAAACTTCTATGATAGGGCAATAAGAGACCCGATTAGATCATTTTATATTTTGGTTAATATAAGGATTCAGCGAAATTCTATCACATTTGTTCAATTTACGTCGCTCCTATTTCAGATAGCGTACTGGGCTAGGCGTCATCTTAAAGCGCGCGGAATGGCGAGTAAAATGGACTATTAAACTTCTATGACAGGGCAATCAGAGACGCGGTTAGATCATTTTATATTTTGGTTAATATAAGGATTCAGCCAAATTCTATCACATTTGTTCAATTTACGTCGCTCCTATTTCAGGTAGCGTATTGGGCTAAGCGGCATCTCAAAGCGCATGAAATGGCGAGTGAAGTGCACTGTTAAACTTCTAGGGTAAGGGAAAGAGAGACCCGATTAGAACATTTTATATTACGGTTAATATAAGAATGAAGCGTAATTCTATCACATTTGTTGAATTTACGTTACTCCTATTTCAGATAGCGTATTGGGCTAAGCGGCATCTCAAAGCGCATGAAATGGCGAATAAAATGCACTATTAATCTTCTCGGCTAGGGCGAACAGAAACCCGATTAGATCATTTTATATTATGGTTAATTTAAGAATTCAGGGAAATTCTATCACATTTGTTCAATTTACGTCGCTCCTATTTGAGATAGCGTACTGGCCTAGGCGGCAGCTTAAAGCGCGTGGAATGGCGAGTAGAATGCACTATTAAACTTCTATGATAGGGCAATCAGTGACCAGATTAGATCATTTTATATTATAGTTAATTTAAGAATTCAGCGAAATTGTATCACATTTGTTCAGTTTACGTCGCTCCTATTTCAGATAGCGTATTTGGATAAGCGGCATCTCAAAGCGCATGAAATGGCGAGTAAAATGCAATACTAAACTTCTAGGATAAGGCAAACAGAGAACCGATTAGATCATTTTATATTACGGTTAATATAAGAATTAAGCGTAATTCTATCACATTTGTTCAACTTACGTCGCTCCTATTTTAGATAGCGTACTGGGCTAGGCGGCATCTTAAAGCGCGTGGAATGGCGAGTAAAATGCTCTACTAAACTTCTATGATAGGGCAATCAGAGACCCGATTAGATCATTTTATATTTTGTTTAATATAAGACTTCAGGGAAATTCTATCACATTTGTTCAATTTACATCGCTCCTATTTCAGATAGGTTACAGTGCTAAGCGGCATCTTAAAGCGCATGAAATGACGAGAGAAATGCACTATCAAACTTCTAGGGTAGGGCGAACAGAGACCCGATTAGATCATTTTACATTAAGGTTAATATAAGAATTCAGCGAAATTCTATCATATTTGTTCAATTTACGTCGCTGATATTTCAGATAGCGTATTGGGCTAAGCGGCATCTCAAAGTGCATAAAATGGCGAATAAAATGCACTATTAAACTTCTAGGGTATGGCAGACAGAGACCCGATTTGATCATTTTATATTATGGTTAATTTAAGAATTCAACGAAATTCTATCACACTTGTTCAATTTACGTCGTTCCTATTTCAGATAGCGTACTTGGCTAGGCGGCATCTTAAAGCGCGTGGAATGGCGAGTAAAATACCCTATGAAACTTCTATGATAGGGCAATAAGAGACCCGATTAGATCGTTTTATATTTTGGTTCATATAAGGATTCAGCGAAATTCTATCACATTTGTTCAATTTACGTCGCTCCTATTTCAGATAGCGTACTGGGCTAGGCGTCATCTTAAAGCGCGTGGAATGGCGATTAAAATGCACTATTAAACTTCTAGGGTAGGGCGAACAGAGACTCGATTAGATCAGTTTACATTAAGGTTAATATAAGAATTCAGCGAAATTCTATCACATTTGTCAATTTACGTCGCTCCTTTTTCAGATAGCTTATTGGGCTAAGCGGCATCTCAAAGCGCATGAAATGTTGAGTGAAATGCACTATTAAACTTCTAGGGTAGGGCGAACAGAGACTCGATTAGATCATTTTATATTATGGTTAATTTAAGAATTCAGCGAAATTCTATCACATTTGTTCAATTTACGTTGCTCCCATTTCAGATAGCGTATTGGGCTACGCGGCATCTCAAAGCGCATGAAATGGCGAATAAAATGCACTATTAAACTTCTAGGCTAGGGCGAACGGAGACCCGATTAGATCATTTCACATTATGGTCAATATATGAATTCAGCGAAATTCCATCACATTTGTTCAATTTACATCGCTCCTATTTCAGATAGCGTATTGGGCTAAGCGGCATCTCAAAGCGCATGAAATGGCGAATAAAATGCACCATTAAACTTCTAGGCTAGGGCGAACGGAGACCCGATTAGATCATTTTATATTTTGGTTAATATAAGGATTCAGCGAAATTCTATCACTTTTGTTCAACTTACGTCGATCCTATTTCAGATAGCGTACTGGGCTATGCGGCATCTCAAAGCGCATGAAATGGCGAGCAAAATCCACTATTAAACTTCTAGGGTATGGCAAACAGAGGCCCGATTAGATCATATTACATTATGGTTAATAAAAGAATTAAGAGTAATTCTATCACATTTGTTCAATTTACGTCACTCCTATTTCAGATAGCCTACTGGGCTAGCCGGCACCTTAAAGCGCGTGGAATAGCGAGTAAAATGCACTATTAGCCTTCTATGATAGGGCAATCAGAGACCCGATTAGATCATTTTATATTTTGTTTAATATAAAATTTCAGGGAAATTGTATCACATTTGTTCAATTTACGTCGCTCCTATTTCAGATAGCGTATTCGGCTAAGCGGCATCTCAAAGCGCATGAAGTGGCGAATAAAATTCACTATTAAACTTCTAGGCTAGGGCGAACAGAGACCCGATCAGATCATTTTACATTATGGTTAATAAAAGAATTCAGCGAAATTCTATTACATTTGTTCAACTTACGTCGCTCCTATTTCAGATAGCGTATTGGGCTAAGCGGCATCTCAAAGCGCATGAAATGGCGAGTGAAATGCACCATTATACTTCTATGGTAAGGCTAACAGAGACCGGATTAGATCATTTTACATTAAGGTTAATATAAGAATTCACGGAAATTCTATTACATTTGTTCAATTTACGTCGCTCCTATTTCAGATAGCGTATTGCGCTATACGGCATCTCAAAGCGCATGAAAGGGCGAGTAAAATGCACTATTAAAATTCTAGGGTAAGGCAAACAGGGACCCGGTTAGATCATTTTATATTACGGTTAATATAAGAATTCAGCGTAATTCTATCACATTTGTTAAACTTACGTCGCTCGTATTTCAGATAGCGTACTGGGCTAGGCGGCATCTTAAAGCGCGTGGAAGGGCGAGTAAAATGCACTATTAAACGTCTAGGCTAGGGCGAACAGAGACCCGATTGGATCATTGTATATTATGGTTAATTTAAGAATTCAACGAAATTCTATCACATTTGTTCGATTTACGTCGCTCCTATTTCAGATAGCGTATTGGGCTAAGCGGCATCTCAAAGCGGATGAAATGGCGAGTAAAATGCACTATTAAACTTCTAGGGTAAGGCAAACAGAGACCCGATTAGATCATATTACATTATGGTTAATAAAAGAATTAAGAGTAATTCTATCACATTTGTTCAATTTACGTCACTCCTATTTCAGATAGCGTATTGCGCTATACGGCATCTCAAAGCGCATGAAATGGCGAATAAAATGCACTATTAAACTTCTCGGATAGGGCGAACAGAGACCCGATTAGATCATTTCATATTATGGTTAATTTAAGAATTCAGCAAAATTCTATCACATTTGTTCAATTTACGTCGTTCCTATTTCAGATAGCGTACTGGGCTATGCGGCATCTCAAAGCGCATGAAATGGCGAGTGAAATGCACTATTCAACTTCTAGGGTAGGGCGAACAGAGACCCGATTAGATCATTTTCCATTAAGGTTAATATAAGAATTCAGGGAAATTCTATCACATTTGTTCAATTTACGTCGCTCCTATTTCAGATAGCGTATTGGGCTAAGCGGCATCTCAAAGCGCATGAAATGGCGAGCAAAATCCACTATTAAACTTCTAGGGTATGGCAAACAGAGACCCGATTAGATCATTTTATATCATGGTTAATTTAAGAATTCAGCAAAATTCTATCACATTTGTTCAATTTACGTCGTTCCTATTTCAGATAGCGTACTGGGCTAGGCGGCATCTTAAAGCGCGTGGAATGGCGAGTAAAATGCACTATGAAACTTCTATGATAGGGCAATAAGAGACCCGATTAGATCATTTTATATTTTGGTTAATATAAGGATTCCGCGAAACTCTATCACATTTGTTCAACTTACGCCGCTCCTGCTTGAGATAGCGTACTGGACTAGGCGGCAACTTAAAGCGCGTGGAATGGCGAGTAAAATGCAGTACTAAACTTCTATGATAGGGCAATCGGAGTCCCGATTAGATCATTTTATATTTTGTTTAATATAAGATTTCAGGGAAATTCTATCACATTTGTTAAATTTACGTCGCTCCTATTTCAGATAGCGTACTGGGCTAAGCGGCATCTCAAAGCGCATGAAATGGCGAGCAAAATGCACTATTAAACTTCTAGACTAGGGCAAACAGAGACCCGATTAGATCATTTTACATTAAGGTTAATATAAGAATTCAGGGAAATTCTATCACGTTTGTTCAATTTACGTCGCTCCTATTTCAGATGGCGTACTGGGCTAGGCGGCATCTTAAAGCGCGTGGAATGGCGAGTAAAATGCACTATTAATCTTCTATGATAGGGCAATCAGAGACCCGATTAGATCATTTTATATTTTGGTTAATATAAGAATTCAGCGAAATTCTATCACATTTGTTCAATTTACGTCGCTCCTATTTCAGATAGCGTATTGGGTTAAGCGGCATCCCAAGGCGCACGAAATGACGAATAAAATGCACTATTAAGCTTCTACGCTAGGGCGAAGAGAGACCCGATTAGATCATTTAACATTATGGTTAATAAAAGAATTCAGCGAAATTCTATAACATTTGTTCAATTTACATTTCTCCCATTTCAGATAGCGTATTGGGCTAAGCGGCATCTCAAAGCGCATGAAGTGACGAATAAAATGCGCTATTAAGCTTCTACGCTAGGGCGAACAGAGACCCGATTAGATCATTTTATATTACGGTTAATATAAGAATTCAGCGTAATTCTGTCACATTTGTTCAACTTACGTCGCTCCTATTTCAGATAGCGTACTGGGCTGGGCGGCATCTTAAAGCGCGTGGAAGGGCGAGTAAAATGCACTACTAAACTTCTATGATAGGGCACTCAGAGAGCCGATTAGATCATTTTATATTTTGGTTAATATAAGAATTCAGCGAAATTCTATCACATTTGTTCAATTTACGTCGCTCCTATTTCAGATTGCGTATTGGGCTAAGCGGCATCTGAAAGCGCATGAAATGGCGAGTGAAATGCACTATTAGACTTCTATGGTAGGGCGATCAGAGACCCGATTAGATCATTTTACATTAAGGTTAATATAAGAATTCACGGAAATTCTATCACATTTGTTCAATTTACGTCGCTCCTATTTCAGATAGCGCATTGGGCTATGCGGCATTTCAATGCACATGCAATGGCGAGTAAAATGCACTATTAAGCTTCTAGGGTAGGGCAAACAGAGACCCGATTAGATCATTTTATATTACGGTTAATATAAGATTTCAGGGAAATTCTATCACATTTGTTCAATTTACGTCGCTCCTATTTCAGATGGCGTATTGGGCTAAGCGGCATCTCGAAGCGCATTAAATGGCGAGTATAATGCACTATTAAACTTCTAGGATAAGGCAAACAGAGACCCGATTAGATCATTTTATATTACGGTTAATATAAGAATGCAGCGTAATTCTATCACATTTGTTCAACTTACGTCGCTCCTATTTCAGATAGCGTACTGGGCTAGGCGGCATCTCAAAGCGCATGAAATGGCGAGGAAAATGCACTATTAAACTTCTAGGGTAGGACAAACAGAGACCCGATTAGATCATTTTATATTAAGGTTAATTTAAGAATTCAGCGAAATTCTATCACATTTGTTCAATTTACGTCGCTCCTATTTCAGATAGCGTATTGGGCTAAGCGGCATTTCAAAGCGCATGAAATGGCGAGTAAAATGCACTATTAAACTTCTAGGATAAGCCAAACAGAGACCCGATTAGATCATTTTATATTACGGTTAATATAAGAATGCAGCGTAATTCTATCACATTTGTTCAATTTAGGTCGCTCCTATTTCAGATAGCGTATTGGGCTAAGCGGCATCTCAAAGCGCATGAAATGGCGAGTAAAATGCACTATTAAACTTCTACGGTAGGGCAAACAGAGACCCGATTAGATCATTTTATATTACGGTTAATATAAGAATTCAGCGAAATTCTATCACATTTGTTCAACTTACGTCGCTCCTATTTCAGATAGCGTACTGGGCTAGGCGTCATCTTAAAGCGCGCGGAATGGCGAGTAAAATGCACTATTAAACTTCTAGGGTAGGACAAACAGAGACCCGATTAGATCATTTTATATTATGGATAATTTAAGAATTCAGCAAAATTCTATCACATTTGTTCAATTTACGTCGCTCCTATTTGAGATAGCGTACTGGGCTAGGCGGCAACTTAAAGCGCGTGGAATGGCGAGTAAAATGCACTATTAAACTTCTATGATAGGGCAATCAGTGACCCGATTAGATCATTTTATATTATAGTTAATTTAAGAATTCAGCGAAATTCTATCACATTTGTTCAATTTACGTCGCTCCTATTTCAGATAGCGTATTTGGATAAGCGGCATCTCAAACCGCATGAAATGGCGAGTAAAATGCAATACTAAACTTCTAGGATAAGGCAAACAGAGACCCGATTAGATCATTTTATATTACGGTTAATATAAGAATTAAGCGTAATTCTATCACATTTGTTCAACTTACGTCGCTCCTATTTTAGATAGCGTACTGGGCTAGGCGGCATCTTAAAGCGCGTGGAATGGCGAGTAAAATGCACTACTAAACTTCTATGATAGGGCAATCGGAGACCCGATTAGATCATTTTATATTTTGTTTAATATAAGACTTCAGGGAAATTCTATCACATTTGTTCAATTTACATCGCTCCTATTTCAGATAGGTTACAGTGCTAAGCGGCATCTTAAAGCGCATTAAATGACGAGAGAAATGCACTATCAAACTTCTAGGGTAGGGCGAACAGAGACCCGATTAGATCATTTTACATTAAGGTTAATATAAGAATTCAGCGAAATTCTATCATATTTGTTCAATTTACGTCGCTGATATTTCAGATAGCGTATTGGGCTAAGCGGCATCTCAAAGCGCATAAAATGGCGAATAAAATGCACTATTAAACTTCTAGGGTATGGCAGACAGAGACCCGATTTGATCATTTTATATAATGGTTAATTTAAGAATTCAACGAAATTCTATCACACTTGATCAATTTACGTCGTTCCTATTTCAGATAGCGTACTGGGCTAGGCGGCATCTTAAAGCGCGTGGAATGGCGAGTAAAATACCCTATGAAACTTCTATGATAGGGCAATAAGAGACCCGATTAGATCATTTTATATTTTGTTTAACATAAGATTTCAAGGAAATTCTATCACATTTGTTCAATTTACGTCGCCCCTATTTCAGATAGCGTATTGGGCTAAGCGGCACCTCAAAGCGCATGAAATGGCGAGTGAAATGCACTGTCAAACTTCTAGGATAATTCAAACAGAGACCCGGTTAGATCATTTTATATTACGGTTAATATAAGAATTCAGCGTAATTCTATCACATTTGTTCAACTTACGTCGCTCCTATTTCAGATAGCGTACTGGGCTAGGCGGCATCTTAAAGCGCGTGGAATGGCGAGTAAAATGCTCTACTAAACTTCTATGATAGGGCAATCAGAGCCCCAATTAGATCATTTTATATTTTGTTCAATATAAGATTTCAGGGAAATTCTATCACATTTGTTCAATTTACGTCGCTCCTATTTCAGATAGCGTATTGGGCTAAGCGGCATCTCAAAGCGCATGAAATGGCGAATAAAGTGCACCATTAAACTTCTAGGCTAGGGCGAACGGAGACCCGATTAGATCATTTTACATTATGGTCAATATATGAATTCAGCGAAATTCCATCACATTTGTTCAATTTACATCGCTCCTATTTCAGATAGCGTATTGGGCTAAGCGGCATCTCAAAGCGTATGAAATGGCGAATAAAATGCACTATTAAAGTTCTATGATAGGGCGAACAGAGACCCGATTAGATCATTTTACATTAAGGTTAATATAAGAATTCAGCGAAATTCTATCACATTTGTTCAATTTACGTCGCTCCTATTTCAGATAGCGTATTGGGCTAAGCGGCATCTCAAAGCGCATGAAATGGCGAGCAAAATCCACTATTAAACTTCTAGGGTATGGCAAACAGAGACCCGATTAGATCATTTTATATCATGGTTAATTTAAGAATTCAGCCAAATTCTATCACATTTGTTCAATTTACGTCGTTCCTATTTCAGATAGCGTACTGGGCTAGGCGGCATCTTAAAGCGCGTGGAATGGCGAGTAAAATGCACTATGAAACTTCTATGATACGGCAATAAGAGACCCGATTAGATCATTTTATATTTTGGTTAATATAAGGATTCAGCGAAATTCTATCACATTTGTTCAACTTACGCCGCGCCTGCTTGAGATAGCGTACTGGACTAGGCGGCAATTTAAAGCGCGTGGAATGACGAGTAAAATGCAGTACTAAACTTCTATGATAGGGCAATCGGAGTCCCGATTAGATCATTTTATATTTTGTTTAATACAAGGTTTCAGGGAAATTCTATCACATTTGTTCAATTTACGTCGCTCCTATTTCAGATAGCGTACTGGGCTAAGCGGCATCTCAAAGCGCATGAAATGTCGAATACAATGCACTATTAAACTTCTAGACTAGGGCAAACAGAGACCCGATTAGATCATTTTACATTAAGGTTAATATAAGAATTCAGGGAAATTCTATCACATTTGTTCAATTTACGTCGCTCCTATTTCAGATAGCGTACTGGGCTAAGCGGCATCTCAAAGCGCATTAAATGGCGAGCAAAATGCACTATCAAACATCTAGGGTATTGCAAACAGAGACCCGATTACATCATTTTATATTATGGTTAATTTAAGAATTCAACGAAATTCTATCACACTTGTTCAATTTACGTCGCTCGTATTTCAGATAGCGTATTGGGCTGAGAGGCATCTCAAAGCGCATTAAATGGCGAGCAAAATGCACTATCAAACATCTAGGGTAGGGCGAACAGAGAACCGATTAGATCATTTTACATTAAGGTTAATATAAGAATTCAGGGAAATTCTATCACGTTTGTTCAATTTACGTCGCTACTATTTCAGATAGCGTATTGGGCTAAGCGGCATCTCAAAGCGCATGAAATGACGAGTGAAAGGCACTATTAAACTTCTAGGGTAGGGCGAACAGAGAACCGATTAGATCATTTTACATTAAGGTTAATATAAGAATTCAGGGAAATCCTATCACGCTTGTTCAATTTACCTCGCTCCTATTTCAGATAGCGTATTGGGCTAAGCGGCATCTCAAAGCGCATGAAATGGCGAGCAAAATGCACTGTTAAACTTCTAGGGTAGGGCAAACAGAGACCCGATTAGATCATTTCATATTATGGTTTATTTAAGAATTCAGAAAAATTCTATCACATTTGTTCAATTTACGTCGCTGATATTTCAGATAGCGTATTGGGCTAAGCGGCATCTCAAAGCGCAAGAAATGGCGAGTAAAATGCACTATTAAACTTCTAGGGTAGGGCGAAGAGAGACTCGATTAGATCAGTTTACATTAATGTTAATATGAGAATTCAGCGAAATTCTATCACATTTGTTCAATTTACGTCGCTCCTATTTCAGATAGCGTACTGGGCTAGGCGGCATCTTAAAGCGCATGAAATGGCGAGTAAAATGCACTATTAAACTTCTAGGATAAGGCAAACAGAGACCCGATTAGATCATTTTATATTACGGTTAATACAAGAATTCAGCGTAATTCTATCACATTTGTTCAACATACGTCGCTCCTATTTCAGATAGCGTACTGGGCTAGGCGGCATCTCAAAGCGCATGAAATGACGAGTAAAATGCACTATTACACTTCTATGATAGGGCAATCAGAGACCCGATTAGATCATTTTATATTTTGGTTAATATAAGAATTCAGCGAAATTCTATCACATTTGTTCAATTTACGTCGCTCCTATTTCAGATAGCTTATTGGGCTAAGCGGCACCTCAAAGCGCATGAAATGTCGAGTGAAATGCACTATTAAACTTCTAGGGTAGGGCGAAGAGAGACTCGATTAGATCAGTTTACATTAATGTTAATATGAGAATTCAGCGAAATTCTATCACATTTGTTCAATTTACGTCGCTCCTATTTCAGATAGCGTATTGGGCTACGCGGCATCTCAAAATGCATGAAATGGCGAGTACAATGCACTATTAAACTTCTATGATAGGGCAATCAGAGACCCGATTAGATCATTTTATATTTTGGTTAATATAAGAATTCAGCGAAATCCTATCACGTTTGTTCAATTTACGTCGCTCCTATTCGAGATAGCGTATTGGGCTTAGCGGCATCTTAAAGCGCGTGGAATGGCGAGTAAAATGCTCTACTAAACTTCTATGGTAGGGCAATCAGAGACCCGATTAGATCATTTTATATTTTGTTTAATATAAGATATCAGGGAAATTGTATCACATTTGTTCAATTTACGTCGCTCCTATTTCAGATAGCGTATTCGGCTAAGCGGCATCTCAAAGCGCATGAAGTGGCGAATAAAATTCACTATTAAACTTCTAGGCTAGGGCGAACAGAGACCCGATCAGATCATTTTACATTATGGTTAATAAAAGAATTCAGCGAAATTCTATCACACTTGTTCAACTTACGTCGCTCCTATTTCAGATAGCGTATTGGGCTAAGCGGCATCTCAAAGCGCATGAAATGGCGAATAAAATGCACTATTAAACTTCTCGGCTAGGGTGAACAGAGACCCGATCAGATCATTTTATATTACGGTTAATATAAGAATTCAGCGTAATTCTATCACATTTGTTAAACTTACGTCGCTCGTATTTCAGATAGCGTACTGGGCTAGGCGGCATCTTAAAGCGCGTGAAAGGGCGAGTAAAATGCACTATTAAACGTCTAGGCTAGGGCGAACAGAGACCCGATTAGATCATTGTATATTATGGTTAATTTAAGAATTCAACGAAATTCTATCACATTTGTTCGATTTACGTCGCTCCTATTTCAGATAGCGTATTGGGCTGAGCGGCATCTCAAAGCGGATGAAATGGCGAGTAAAATGCACTATTAAACTTCTAGGGTAAGGCAAACAGAGACCCGATTAGATCATATTACATTATGGTTAATAAAAGAATTAATAGTAATTCTATCACATTTGTTCAATTTACGTCACTCCTATTTCAGATAGCCTACTGGGCTAGCCGGCATCTTAAAGCGCGTGGAATAGCGAGTAAAATGCACTATTAGCCTTCTATGATAGGGCAATCAGAGACCCGATTAGATCATTTTATATTTTGGTTAATATAAGAATTCAGCGAAATTCTATCACATTTGTTCAATTTACGTCGCTCCAATTTCAGATGGCTTATTGGGCTAAGCGGCATTGCAAAGCGCATGAATTGACGAGTGAAATGCACTATTAAACTTCTTGGGTAGGGCAAACAGAGACCCGATTAGATCATTTTACATTAAGGTTAAAATAAGAATTCAGCGAAATTCTATCACATTTGTTCAATTTACGTCGCTCCAATTTCAGATAGCGTATTGGGCTAAGCCGCATCTCAATGCGCATGAAATGGCCAGTAAAATGCACTATTAAACTTCTAGGATAAGGCAAACGGAGACCCGATTAGACCATTTCATATTACGGTTAATATAAGAATTCAGCGTTATTCTATCACATTTGTTCAACTTACGTCGCTCCTATTTCAGATAGCGTACTGGGCTAGGCGGCATCTTAAAGCGCGTGGAATGGCGAGCAAAATGCACTCTTAAACTTCTATGATAGGGCAATCAGAGACCCGATTAGATCATTTTATAGTTTGGTTAATATAAGAATTCAGCGAAATTCTATCACATTTGTTCAATTTACGGCGCTCCTGTTTCAGATAGCGTATTGGGCTAAGCGGCATCTCAAAGCGCAAGAAATGGCGAGTAAAATGCACTATTCAACTTCTAGGGTAGGGCAAACAGAGACCCCATTAGATTATTTTATATTATGGTTAATTTAAGAATTCAGCGAAATTCTATCACATTTGTTCAGTTTACGTTGCTCCTATTTCAGATTGCGTATTGGGCTAAGCGGCATCTCAAAGCGCAAGAAATGGCGAGTAAAATGCACTATTAAACTTCTAGGGTCGGGCAAACAGAGACCAGTTTAGATCACTTTATATTATGGTTAATTTAAGAATTCAGCGAAATTCTATCTCATTTGTTCAATTTACGTCGATCCTATTGCAGATAGCGTACTGGGCTAAGCGGCATCTCAAAGCGCATGAAATGGCGAGTAAAATGCACTATTAAACTTCTATGGTAATGCGAACAAAGACCCGATTAGATCATTTTATATTACGGTTAATATAAGAATGCAGCGTAATTCTATCACATTTGTTCAACATGCGTCGCTCCTATTTCAGATAGTGTACTGGGCTAGGCGGCATCTTAAAGCGCGTGGAAGGGCGAGTAAAATGCACTACTAAACTTCTATGATAGGGCAATCAGAGTCCCGTTTAGGTCATTTTATATTTTGTTTAATATAAGATTTCAGGGAAATTCTATCACATTTGTTCAATTTACGTCGCTCCTATTTCAGATAGCTATTGGGCTAAGCGGCATCTCAAAGCGCATGAAATGACGAGAGAAATGCACTATTAAACTTCTTGGGTAGGGCGAACAGAGACCCTATTACATCATTTTATATTATGGTTAATTTAAGATTTCAGCAAAATTCTATCACATTTGTTCAATTTACGTCGCTCCAATTTCAGATAGCGTATTGGGCTAAGCGGCATCTCAATGCGCATGAATTGGCCAGTAAAATGCACTATTAAACTTCTAGGATAAGGCAAACGGAGACCCGATTAGACCATTTCATATTACGGTTAATATAAGAATTCAGCGTTATTCTATCACATTTGTTCAACTTACGTCGCTCCTATTTCAGATAGCGTACAGGGCTAGGCGGCATCTTAAAGCGCGTGGAATGGCGAGCAAAATGCACTCTTAAACTTCTATGATAGGGCAATCAGAGACCCGATTAGATCATTTTATATTATGGTTAATATAAGAATTCAGCGAAGTTCTATCACATTTGTTTAATTTACGTCGCTCCTATTTCAGATAGTGTACTGGGCTAGGCGGCATCTTAAAGCGCGTGGAAGGGCGAGTAAAATGCACTACTAAACTTCTATGATAGGGCAATCAGAGTCCCGTTTAGGTCATTTTATATTTTGTTTAATATAAGATTTCAGGGAAATTCTATCACATTTGTTCAATTTACGTCGCTCCTATTTCAGATAGCTTATTGGGCTAAGCGGCAACTCAAAGCGCATGAAATGACGAGTGAAATACAGTATTAAACTTCTAGGGTAGGGCGAACAAAGACCCGATTAGATCATTTTACATTAAGGTTAAAATAAGAATTCAGCGAAATTCTATCACATTTGTTCAATTTACGTCGCTCCTATTTCAGATAGCGTATTGGGCTAAGCTGCATCTCAAAGCGCAAGAAATGGCTCGTACAATGCACTATTGAACTTCTAGGGTAGGGCAAACAGAGACCGGATTAGATCATTTTATATTTTGGTTAATATAAGAATTCAGCGAAATGCTATGACATTTGTTCAGTTTACGTTGCTCCTATTTCAGATTGCGTATTGGGCTAAGCGGCATCTCAAAGCGCAAGAAATGGCGAGTAAAATGCACTATTAAACTTCTAGGGTCGGGCAAACAGAGACCAGTTTAGATCACTTTATATTATGGTTAATTTAAGAATTCAGCGAAATTCTATCTCATTTGTTCAATTTACGTCGATCCTATTGCAGATAGCGTACTGGGCTAAGCGGCATCTCAAAGCGCATGAAATGGCGAGTAAAATGCACTATTAAACTTCTATGGTAATGCGAACAAAGACCCGATTAGATCATTTTATATTACGGTTAATATAAGAATGCAGCGTAATTCTATCACATTTGTTCAACATGCGTCGCTCCTATTTCAGATAGTGTACTGGGCTAGGCGGCATCTTATAGCGCGTGGAAGGGCGAGTAAAATGCACTACTAAACTTCTATGATAGGGCAATCAGAGTCCCGTTTAGGTCATTTTATATTTTGTTCAATATAAGATTTCAGGGAAATTCTATCACATTTGTTCAATTTACGTCGCTCCTATTTCAGATAGCTATTGGGCTAAGCGGCATCTCAAAGCGCATGAAATGACGAGAGAAATGCACTATTAAACTTCTTGGGTAGGGCGAACAGAGACCC
Source organism: Macropis europaea (assembly GCA_916610135.2). NCBI lineage: Eukaryota > Metazoa > Arthropoda > Insecta > Hymenoptera > Melittidae > Macropis > Macropis europaea. The sequence goes on along the minus strand of CAKAJE020001675.1, from coordinate 37,502 downwards.
TATTACATCATTTTATATTATGGTTAATTTAAGATTTCAGCAAAATTCTATCACATTTGTTCAATTTACGTCGCTCCAATTTCAGATAGCGTATTGGGCTAAGCGGCATCTCAATGCGCATGAAATGGCCAGTAAAATGCACTATTAAACTTCTAGGATAAGGCAAACGGAGACCCGATTAGACCATTTCATATTACGGTTAATATAAGAATTCAGCGTTATTCTATCACATTTGTTCAACTTACGTCGCTCCTATTTCAGATAGCGTACAGGGCTAGGCGGCATCTTAAAGCGCGTGGAATGGCGAGCAAAATGCACTCTTAAACTTCTATGATAGGGCAATCAGAGACCCGATTAGATCATTTTATATTATGGTTAATATAAGAATTCAGCGAAGTTCTATCACATTTGTTTAATTTACGTCGCTCCTATTTCAGATAGTGTACTGGGCTAGGCGGCATCTTAAAGCGCGTGGAAGGGCGAGTAAAATGCACTACTAAACTTCTATGATAGGGCAATCAGAGTCCCGTTTAGGTCATTTTATATTTTGTTTAATATAAGATTTCAGGGAAATTCTATCACATTTGTTCAATTTACGTCGCTCCTATTTGAGATAGCTTATTGGGCTAAGCGGCAACTCAAAGCGCATGAAATGACGAGTGAAATGCACTATTAAACTTCTAGGGTAGGGCGAACAAAGACCCGATTATATCATTTTACATTAAGGTTAAAATAAGAATTCAGCGAAATTCTATCACATTTGTTCAATTTACGTCGCTCCTATTTCAGATAGCGTATTGGGCTAAGAGGCATCTCAAAGCGCATGAAATGGCGAGTCAAATGCACTATTAAACTTCTAGGATAAGGCAAACAGAGACCCGATTAGATCATTTTATATTACGGTTAATATAAGAAATCAGCGTAATTCTGTCACATTCGTTCAACTTACGTAGCTCCTATTTCAGATAGCGTACTGGGCTAGGCGGCATCTTAAAGCGCGTGGAATGGCGAGTAAAATGCATTATTAAACTTCTATGATAGGGCAATCAGAGACCCGATTAGATCATTTTATATTTTGGTTAATATAAGAATTCAGCGAAATTCTATCACATTTGTTCAATTTACGTCGCTCCAATTTCAGATAGCTTATTGGGCTAAGCGGCATCGCAAAGCGCATGAATTGACGAGTGAAATGCACTATTAAACTTCTTGGGTAGGGCGAACAAAGACCCGATTAGATCATTTTACATTAAGGTTAATATAAGAATTCAGCGAAATTCTATCACATTTGTTCAATTTACATCGCTCCTATTTCAGATAGCGACTTGTGCTAAGCGGCATCTCAAAGCGCAAGAAATGGCGAGTAAAATGCACTACTAAACTTCTAGGGTAGGGCAAACAGAGACCCCATTAGATCATTTTATATTATGGTTAATTTAAGAATTCAGCGAAATTCTCTCACATTTGTTCAATTTACGTCGCTGATATGTCAGATAGCGTATTGGGCTAAGCTGCATCTCAAAGCGCAAGAAATGGCGAGTAAAATGCACTATTAAACTTCTAGGGTAGGGCAAACAGAGACCCCATTAGATCATTTTATATTATGGTTAATTTAAGAATTCAGCAAAATTCTATCACATTTGTTCAATTTACGTCGCTCCTATTTCAGATAGCGTACTGGGCTAGGCGGCATCTTAAAGCGCGTGGAATGACGAGAAAAATGCACTATTAAACTTCTATGGTAATGCAAACAGAGACCCGATTAGATCATTTTATATTACGGTTAATCAAAGAATTCAGCGTAATTCTATCACATTTGTTCAACATGCGTCGCTCCTATTTCAGATAGTGTACTGGGCTAGGCGGCATCTCAAAGCGCATGAAATGTCGAGTAAAATGCTCTATTAAACTTCTTGGGTAGGGCAAACAGAGACCCGATTAGGTCATTTCATATTATGGTTCATTTTAGAATTCAGCGAAATTCTATCACATTTGTTCAAGTTACATCGCTCCTATTTCAGATAGCTTATTGGGCTAAGCGGCATCTCAAAGCGCATGAAATGGCGAGTAAAATGCACTATTAAACTTCTAGGATAAGGCAAACAGAGACCCGATTAGATCATTTTATATTACGGTTAATATAAGAATTCAGCGTAATTCTGTCACATTTGTTCAAGTTACGTAGCTCCTATTTCAGATAGCGTACTGGGCTAGGCGGCAACTTAAACCGCGTGGAATGGCGAGTAAAATGCACTATTAAACTTCTATGATAGGGTAATCAGAGACCCGATTAGTTCATTTTATATTTTGGTTAATATAAGAATCCAGCGAAATTCTATCACATTTGTTCAATTTACGTCGCTCCTATTTCAGATAGCGTATTGGGCTAAGCGGCATCTCAAAGCGCACGAAAGGGCGAGTAAAATGCACTATTAAACTTCTAGGGTGGGGCAATCAGAGACCCGATAAGAACATTTTATATTACGGTTAATATAAGAATTCAGCGAAGTTCTATCACATTTGTTCAATTTACGTCGCTCCTATTTCAGATAGCTTATTGGGCTAAGCGGCAACTCAAAGCGCATGAAATGACGAGTGAAATGCACTATTAAACTTCTAGGGTAGGGCGAACAAAGACCCGATTATATCATTTTACATTAAGGTTAAAATAAGAATTCAGCGAAATTCTATCACATTTGTTCAATTTACATCGCTCCTATTTCAGATAGCGACTTGTGCTAAGCGGCATCTCAAAGCGCAAGAAATGGCGAGTAAAATGCACTATTAAACTTCTAGGGTAGGGCAAACAGAGACCCCATTAGATCATTTTATATTATGGTTAATTTAAGAATTCAGCGAAATTCTCTCACATTTGTTCAATTTACGTCGCTGATATGTCAGATAGCGTATTGGGCTAAGCGGCATCTCAAAGCGCAAGAAATGGCGAGTAAAATGCACTATTAAACTTCTATGGTAATGCAAACAGAGACCCGATTAGATCATTTTATATTACGGTTAATATAAGAATTCAGCGTAATTCTATCACATCTGTTCTACATGCGTCGCTCCTATTTCAGATAGTGTACTGGGCTAGGCGGCATCTTAAAGCGCGTGGAAGGGCGAGTAAAATGCACTACTAAACTTCTATGATAGGGCAATCAGAGTCCCGTTTAGGTCATTATATATTTTGTTTAATATAAGATGTCAGGGAAATTCTATCACATTTGTTCAATTTACGTCGCTCCTATTTCAGATAGCTATTGGGCTAAGCGGTATCTCAAAGCGCATGAAATGACGAGAGAAATGCACTATTAAACTTCTTGGGTAGGGCGAACAGAGACCCTATTACATCATTTTATATTATGGTTAATTTAAGAATTCAGCAAAATTCTATCACATTTGTTCAATTTACGTCGCTCCTATTTCAGATAGCGTACTGGGCTAGGCGGCATCTAAAGCGCGTGGAATGACGAGTAAAATGCACTATTAAACTTCTATGATAAGGTCAATCAGAGACCCGATTAGATCATTTATATTTTGGTTAATTAAAGAATTCAGCGAAATTCTATCACATTTGTTCAATTTACGTCGCTCCTATTTCAGATAGCTTATTGGGCTAAGCGGCATCTCAAAGCGCATGAAGTGGCGAGTAAAATGCACTATTAAACTTCTAGGGTAGGGCGAACAAAGACCCGATTAGATCATTTTACATTAAGGTTAATAAAGAATTCAGCGAAATTCTATCACATTTGTTCAATTTACATCGCTCCTATTTCAGATAGCGACTTGTGCTAAGCGGCATCTCAAGCGCAAGAAATGGCGTGTAAAATGCACTATTAAACTTCTAGGGTAGGGCAAACAGAGACCACATTAGATCATTTTATATTATGGTTAATTAAGAATTAAGCGAAATTCTCTCACCATTTGTTCAATTTACGTTTCCTGATATTTCAGATAGCGTATTGGGCTAAGCGGCATCTCAAAGCGCAAGAAATGGCGAGTAAAATGCACTATTAAACTTCTAGGGTAGGGCAAACAGAGACCCGATTAAGTCATTTCATATAATGGTTAATTTAAGAATTCAGAAAAATTCTATCACATTTGTTCAATTTACGTCGCTCCTATTTCAGATAGCGTACACGGATAGGCGGCATCTTAAAGCGCGAGGAATGGCGAGTAAAATGCACTATTAAACTTCTATGATAGGGCAATCAGAGACCCGATTAGATCATTTTATATTTTGGTTAATATAAGAATTCAGCGAAATTCTATCACATTTGTTTAATTTACGTCGCTCCTATTTCAGATAGCGTATTGGGATAAGCGGCATCTCAAAGCGCATGAAATGCCGAGTAAAATGCGCTATTAAACTTCTAGGGTAGGGCAATCAGAGACCCGATTAGATCATTTTATATTATGGTTAATTTAAGATTCAGCAAAATTCTATCACATTTGTTCAATTTACGTCGTTCCTATTTCAGATAGCATACTGGGCTAGGCGGCAACTTAAAGCGCGCGGAATGGCGAGTAAAATGCACTCTTAAACTTCTATGATAGGGCAATCAGAGACCCGATTAGATCATTTTATATTTTGGTTAATATAAGAATTCAGCGAAATTCTATCACATTTGTTTAATTTACGTCGCTCCTATTTCAGATAGCGTATTGGGCTAAGCGGCATCTCAAAGCGCAAGAAATGGCGAGTAAAATGCACTATTAAACTTCTAGGGTAGGGCAAACAGAGACCCCATTAGATCATTTTATATTATGGTTAATTTAAGAATTCAGCGAAATTCTATCACATTTGTTCAATTTACGTTGCTCCTATTTCAGATAGCGTATTGGGCTAAGCGGCATCTCAAAGCGCAAGAAATGGCGAGTAAAATGCACTATTAAACTTCTAGGGTGGGGCAAACAGAGACCAGTTTAGATCACTTTATATTATGGTTAATTTAAGAATTCAGCGAAATTCTATCTCATTTGTTCAATTTACGTCGATCCTATTGCAGATAGCGTATTGGGCTAAGCGGCATCTCAAAGCGCATGAAATGGCGAGTAAAATGCACTATTAAACTTCTATGGTAATGCAAACAGAGACCCGATTAGATCATTTTATATTACGGTTAATATAAGAATTCAGCGTAATTCTATCACATTTGTTCAACAAACGTCGCTCCTATTTCAGATAGTGTACTGGGCTAGGCGGCATCTTAAAGCGCGTGGAAGGGCGAGTAAAATGCACTACTAAACTTCTATGATAGGGCAATCAGAGTCCCGTTTAGATCATTTTATATTTTGTTTAATATAAGATTTCAGGGAAATTCTATCACATTTGTTCAATTTACGTCGCTCCTATTTCAGATAGCTATTGGCCTAAGCGGCATCTCAAAGCGCATGAAATGACGAGAGAAATGCACTATTAAACTTCTTGGGTAGGGCGAACAGAGGCCCGATTACATCATTTTATATTATGGTTAATTTAAGGATTCAGCAAAATTCTATCACATTTGTACAATTTACGTCGTTCCTATTTCAGATAGCATACTGGGCTAGGCGGCTACTTAAAGCGCGCGGAATGGCGAGTTAAATGCACTATTAAACTTCTATGATAGGGCAATCAGAGACCCGATTAGATCATTTCATATTACGGTTAATATAAGAATTCAGCGTTATTCTATCACATTTGTTCAACTTACGTCGCTCCTATTTCAGATAGCGTACTGGGCTAGGCGGCATCTTAAAGCGCGTGGAATGGCGAGCAAAATGCACTCTTAAACTTCTATGATAGGGCAATCAGAGACCCGATTAGATCATTTTATATTTTGGTTAATATAAGAATTCAGCGAAATTCTATCACATTTGTTCAATTTACGTCGCTCCAATTTCAGATAGCTATTGGGCTAAGCGGTATCTCAAAGCGCATGAAATGACGAGAGAAATGCACTATTAAACTTCTTGGGTAGGGCGAACAGAGACCCTATTACATCATTTTATATTATGGTTAATTTAAGAATTCAGCAAAATTCTATCACATTTGTTCAATTGACGTCGCTCCTATTTCAGATAGCGTACTGGGCTAGGCGGCATCTTAAAGCGTGTGGAATGACGAGTAAAATGCACTATTAAACTTCTATGATAGGGCAATCAGAGACCCGATTAGATCATTTTATATTTTGGTTAATATAAGAATTCAGCGAAATTCTATCACATTTGTTCAATTTACGTCGCTCCTATTTCAGATAGCTTATTGGGCTAAGCGGCATCTCAAAGCGCATGAAGTGGCGAGTAAAATGCACTATTAAACTTCTAGGGTAGGGCGAACAAAGACCCGATTAGATCATTTTACATTAAGGTTAATATAAGAATTCAGCGAAATTCTATCACATTTGTTCAATTTACATCGCTCCTATTTCAGATAGCGACTTGTGCTAAGCGGCATCTCAAAGCGCAAGAAATGGCGTGTAAAATGCACTATTAAACTTCTAGGGTAGGGCAAACAGAGACCACATTAGATCATTTTATATTATGGTTAATTTAAGAATTAAGCGAAATTCTCTAACATTTGTTCAATTTACGTTTCTGATATTTCAGATAGCGTATTGGGCTAAGCGGCATCTCAAAGCGCAAGAAATGGCGAGTAAAATGCACTATTAAACTTCTAGGGTAGGGCAAACAGAGTCCCGATTAAGTCATTTCATATTATGGTTAATTTAAGAATTCAGCAAAATTCTATCACATTTGTTCAATTTACGTCGTTCCTTTTTCAGATAGCATACTGGGCTAGGCGGCAACTTAAAGCGCGCGGAATGGCGAGTAAAATGCACTATTAAACTTCTATGATAGGGCAATCAGAGACCCGATTAGATCATTTTATATTATGGTTAATTTAAGAATTCAGCGAAATTCTATCACATTTGGTCAATTTACATCGCTCCTATTTCAGATAGCGTGTTGGGCTAAGCGGCATCTCAATGCGCATGAAATGGCCAGTAAAATGCACTGTTAAACTTCTAGGATAAGGCAAACGGAGACCCGATTAGACCATTTCATATTACGGTTAATATAAGAATTCAGCGTTATTCTATCACATTTGTTCAACTTACGTCGCTCCTATTTCAGATAGCGTACTGGGCTAGGCGGCATCTTAAAGCGCGTGGAATGGCGAGCAAAATGAACTCTTAAACTTCTATGATAGGGCAATCAGAGACCCGATTAGACCATTTCATATTACGGTTAATATAAGAATTCAGCGTTATTCTATCACATTTGTTCAACTTACGTCGCTCCTATTTCAGATAGCGTACTGGGCTAGGCGGCATCTTAACGCGCGTGGAATGGCGAGCAAAATGCACTCTTAAACTTCTATGATAGGGCAATCAGAGACCCGATTAGATCATTTTATATTTTGGTTAATATAAGAATTCAGCGAAATTCTATCACATTTGTTCAATTTACGTCTCTCCAATTTCAGATAGCTTATTGGGCTAAGCGGCATCGCAAAGAGCATGAATTGACGAGTGAAATGCACTATTAAACTTCTCGGGTAGGGCGAACAAAGACCCGATCAGATCATTTTACATTAAGGTTAATATAAGAATTCAGCGAAATTCTATCACATTTGTTCAATTTACATCGCTCCTATTTCAGATAGCGACTTGTGCTACGCGGCATCTCAAAGCGCAGGAAATGGCGAGTAAAATGCACTATTAAACTTCTAGGGTAGGGCAAACAGAGACCCCATTGGATCATTTTATATTATGGTTAATTTAAGAATTCAGCGAAATTCTCTCACATTTGTTCAATTTACGTCGCTCCTATTTCAGATAGCGTACCCGGCTAGGCGGCATCTTAAAGCGCGAGGAATGGCGAGTAAAATGCACTATTAAACTTCTATGATAGGGCAATCAGAGACCCGATTAGATCATTTTATATTTTGGTTAATATAAGAATTCAGCGAAATTCTATCACATTTGTTTAATTTACGTCGCTCCTATTTCAGATAGCGTATTGGGCTAAGCGGCATCTCAAAGCGCAAGAAGTGGCGAGTAAAATGCACTATTAAACTTCTAGGGTAGGGCAAACAGAGACCCCATTAGATCATTTTATATTATGGTTAATTTAAGAATTCAGCGAAATTCTATCACATTTGTTCAATTTACGTTGCTCCTATTTCAGATAGCGTATTGGGCTAAGCGGCATCTCAAAGCGCAAGAAATGGCGAGTAAAATGCACTATTAAGCTTCTAGGGTGGGGCAAACAGAGACCAGTTTAGATCACTTTATATTATGGTTAATTTAAGAATTCAGCGAAATTCTATCTCATTTGTTCAATTTACGTCGATCCTATTGCAGATAGCGTATTGGGCTAAGCGGCATCTCAAAGCGCATGAAATGGCGAGTAAAATGCACTATTAAACTTCTATGGTAATGCAAACAGAGACCCGATTAGATCATTTTATATTACGGTTAATATAAGAATTCAGCGTAATTCTATCACATTTGTTCAACATACGTCGCTCCTATTTCAGATAGTGTACTGGGCTAGGCGGCATCTTAAAGCGCGCGGAAGGGCGAGTAAAATGCACTACTAAACTTCCATGATAGGGCAATCCGAGTCCCGTTTAGATCATTTTATATTTTGTTTAATACAAGATTTCAGGGAAATTCTATCACATTTGATCAATTTACGTCGCTCCTATTTCAGATAGCTATTGGGCTAAGCGGCATCTCAAAGCGCATGAAATGACGAGAGAAATGCACTGTTAAACTTCTTGGGTAGGGCGAACAGAGACCCGATAAGATCATTTTATATTTTGGTTAATATAAGAATTCAGCGAAATTCTATCACATTTGTTCAATTTACGTCGCTCCTATTTCAGATAGCGTATTGGGCTAAGCGGCATCTCAAAGCGCATGAAATGGCGTGTAAAATGCACTATTAAACTTCTAGGATAAGGCAAACAGAGACCCGATTAGATCATTTTATATTACGGTTAACATAAGAATTCAGCGTAATTCTGTGACATTTGTTCAACTTACGTAGCTCCTATTTCAGATAGCGTACCCGGATAGGCGGCATCTTAAAGCGCGAGGAATGGCGAGCAAAATGCACTATTAAACTTCTATGATAGGGCAATCAGAGACCCGATTAGATCATTTTATATTTTGGTTAATATAAGAATTCAGCGAAATTCTATCACATTTGTTTAATTTACGTCGCTCCTATTTCAGATAGCGTATTGGGCTAAGCGGCATCTCAAAGCGCATGAAATGGCGAGTAAAATGCACTATTAAACTTCTAGGGTAGGGCAATCAGAGACCCGATTAGATCATTTTATATTTTGGTTAATATAAGAATTCAGCGAAATTCTATCACATTTGTTCAACTTACGTCGCTCCTATTTCAGATAGCGTATTGGGCTAAGCGGCATCTCAAAGCGCAAGAAATGGCGAGTAAAATGCACTATTAAACTTCTAGGGTAGGGCAAACAGAGACCCCATTAGATCATTTTATATTATGGTTAATTTAAGAATTCAGCGAAATTCTATCACATTTGTTCAATTTACGTTGCTCCTATTTCAGATAGCGTATTGGGCTAAGCGGCATCTCAAAGCGCAAGAAATGGCGAGTAAAATGCACTATTAAACTTCTAGGGTGGGGCAAACAGAGACCAGTTTAGATCACTTTATATTATGGTTAATTTAAGAATTCAGCGAAATTCTATCTCATTTGTTCAATTTACGTCGATCCTATTGCAGATAGCGTATTCGGCTAAGCGGCATCTCAAAGCGCATGAAATGGCGAGTAAAATGCACTATTAAACTTCTATGGTAATGCAAACAGAGACCCGATTAGATCATTTTATATTACGGTTAATATAAGAATTCAGCGTAATTCTATCACATTTGTTCAACAAACGTCGCTCCTATTTCAGATAGTGTACTGGGCTAGGCGGCATCTTAAAGCGCGTGGAAGGGCGAGTAAAATGCACTACTAAACTTCTATGATAGGGCAATCAGAGTCCCGTTTAGATCATTTTATATTTTGTTTAATATAAGATTTCAGGGAAATTCTATCACATTTGTTCAATTTACGTCGCTCCTATTTCAGATAGCTATTGGCCTAAGCGGCATCTCAAAGCGCATGAAATGACGAGAGAAATGCACTATTAAACTTCTTGGGTAGGGCGAACAGAGGCCCGATTACATCATTTTATATTATGGTTAATTTAAGGATTCAGCAAAATTCTATCACATTTGTACAATTTACGTCGTTCCTATTTCAGATAGCATACTGGGCTAGGCGGCTACTTAAAGCGCGCGGAATGGCGAGTTAAATGCACTATTAAACTTCTATGATAGGGCAATCAGAGACCCGATTAGATCATTTCATATTACGGTTAATATAAGAATTCAGCGTTATTCTATCACATTTGTTCAACTTACGTCGCTCCTATTTCAGATAGCGTACTGGGCTAGGCGGCATCTTAAAGCGCGTGGAATGGCGAGCAAAATGCACTCTTAAACTTCTATGATAGGGCAATCAGAGACCCGATTAGATCATTTTATATTTTGGTTAATATAAGAATTCAGCGAAATTCTATCACATTTGTTCAATTTACGTCGCTCCAATTTCAGATAGCTATTGGGCTAAGCGGTATCTCAAAGCGCATGAAATGACGAGAGAAATGCACTATTAAACTTCTTGGGTAGGGCGAACAGAGACCCTATTACATCATTTTATATTATGGTTAATTTAAGAATTCAGCAAAATTCTATCACATTTGTTCAATTGACGTCGCTCCTATTTCAGATAGCGTACTGGGCTAGGCGGCATCTTAAAGCGTGTGGAATGACGAGTAAAATGCACTATTAAACTTCTATGATAGGGCAATCAGAGACCCGATTAGATCATTTTATATTTTGGTTAATATAAGAATTCAGCGAAATTCTATCACATTTGTTCAATTTACGTCGCTCCTATTTCAGATAGCTTATTGGGCTAAGCGGCATCTCAAAGCGCATGAAGTGGCGAGTAAAATGCACTATTAAACTTCTAGGGTAGGGCGAACAAAGACCCGATTAGATCATTTTACATTAAGGTTAATATAAGAATTCAGCGAAATTCTATCACATTTGTTCAATTTACATCGCTCCTATTTCAGATAGCGACTTGTGCTAAGCGGCATCTCAAAGCGCAAGAAATGGCGTGTAAAATGCACTATTAAACTTCTAGGGTAGGGCAAACAGAGACCACATTAGATCATTTTATATTATGGTTAATTTAAGAATTAAGCGAAATTCTCTAACATTTGTTCAATTTACGTTTCTGATATTTCAGATAGCGTATTGGGCTAAGTGGCATCTCAAAGCGCAAGAAATGGCGAGTAAAATGCACTATTAAACTTCTAGGGTAGGGCAAACAGAGTCCCGATTAAGTCATTTCATATTATGGTTAATTTAAGAATTCAGCAAAATTCTATCACATTTGTTCAATTTACGTCGTTCCTTTTTCAGATAGCATACTGGGCTAGGCGGCAACTTAAAGCGCGCGGAATGGCGAGTAAAATGCACTATTAAACTTCTATGATAGGGCAATCAGAGACCCGATTAGATCATTTTATATTATGGTTAATTTAAGAATTCAGCGAAATTCTATCACATTTGATCAATTTACATCGCTCCTATTTCAGATAGCGTGTTGGGCTAAGCGGCATCTCAATGCGCATGAAATGGCCAGTAAAATGCACTGTTAAACTTCTAGGATAAGGCAAACGGAGACCCGATTAGACCATTTCATATTACGGTTAATATAAGAATTCAGCGTTATTCTATCACATTTGTTCAACTTACGTCGCTCCTATTTCAGATAGCGTACTGGGCTAGGCGGCATCTTAAAGCGCGTGGAATGGCGAGCAAAATGAACTCTCAAACTTCTATGATAGGGCAATCAGAGACCCGATTAGACCATTTCATATTACGGTTAATATAAGAATTCAGCGTTATTCTATCACATTTGTTCAACTTACGTCGCTCCTATTTCAGATAGCGTACTGGGCTAGGCGGCATCTTAACGCGCGTGGAATGGCGAGCAAAATGCACTCTTAAACTTCTATGATAGGGCAATCAGAGACCCGATTAGATCATTTTATATTTTGGTTAATATAAGAATTCAGCGAAATTCTATCACATTTGTTCAATTTACGTCTCTCCAATTTCAGATAGCTTATTGGGCTAAGCGGCATCGCAAAGAGCATGAATTGACGAGTGAAATGCACTATTAAACTTCTCGGGTAGGGCGAACAAAGACCCGATTAGATCATTTTACATTAAGGTTAATATAAGAATTCAGCGAAATTCTATCACATTTGTTCAATTTACATCGCTCCTATTTCAGATAGCGACTTGTGCTACGCGGCATCTCAAAGCGCAGGAAATGGCGAGTAAAATGCACTATTAAACTTCTAGGGTAGGGCAAACAGAGACCCCATTGGATCATTTTATATTATGGTTAATTTAAGAATTCAGCGAAATTCTCTCACATTTGTTCAATTTACGTCGCTCCTATTTCAGATAGCGTACCCGGCTAGGCGGCATCTTAAAGCGCGAGGAATGGCGAGTAAAATGCACTATTAAACTTCTATGATAGGGCAATCAGAGACCCGATTAGATCATTTTATATTTTGGTTAATATAAGAATTCAGCGAAATTCTATCACATTTGTTCAATTTACGTTGCTCCTATTTCAGATAGCGTATTGGGCTAAGCGGCATCTCAAAGCGCAAGAAATGGCGAGTAAAATGCACTATTAAGCTTCTAGGGTGGGGCAAACAGAGACCAGTTTAGATCACTTTATATTATGGTTAATTTAAGAATTCAGCGAAATTCTATCTCATTTGTTCAATTTACGTCGATCCTATTGCAGATAGCGTATTGGGCTAAGCGGCATCTCAAAGCGCATGAAATGGCGAGTAAAATGCACTATTAAACTTCTATGGTAATGCAAACAGAGACCCGATTAGATCATTTTATATTACGGTTAATATAAGAAATCAGCGTAATTCTATCACATTTGTTCAATTTACGTCGCTCCTATTTCAGATAGCGTACTGGGCTACGCGGTATCTTAAAGCGCGTGGAATGGCGAGTAAAATGCACTATTAAACTTCTAGGGTTGGGCACATAGAGACCCGATTAGATCATTTTATATTATGGTTAATTTAAGAATTCAGCGAAATCCTATCACATTTGTTCATTTTACGTCGCTCCTATTTCAGATAGCGTATTGGGCTAAGCGGCATCTCAAAGCGCATGAAATGGCGAGTAAAATGCACTATTAAACTTCTAGGGCATGGCGAACAGAGACCCGATTAGATCATTTTACATTAAGGTTAATATAAGTATTCAGGGAACTTCTATCACATTTGTTCAATTTACGTCGCTCCTATTTCAGACAGCTTATTGGGCTAAGCGGCATCTCAAAGCGCATGAAATGACGAGTAAAATGCACTATTAAACTTCTAGGGTAGGGCAATCAGAGACCCGATTAGATCATTTTATATTATGGTTAATTTAAGAATTCAGCAAAATTCTATCACATTTGTTCAATTTACGTCGTTCCTATTTCAGATAGCATACTGGGCTAGGCGGCATCTTAAAGCGCGTGGAATGGCGAGTAAAATGCACTATTAATCTTCTATGATAGGGCAATCAGAGACCCGATTAGATCATTTTATATTTTGGTTAATATAAGAATTCAGCGTAATTCTATCACATTTGTTCAATTTACGTCGCTCCTATATCAGATAGCGTATTGGGCTAAGCGGCATCTCAAAGCGCATGAAATGGCGAGTAAAATGCACTATTAAACTTCTAGGGTAATGCAAACAGAGACCCGATTAGATCATTTTATATTACGGTTAATATAAGATTTCAGGGAAATTCTATCACATTTGTTCAATTTACGTCGCTCCTATTTCAGATAGCTATTGGGCTAAGCGGCATCTCAAAGCGCATGGAATGGCGAGTGAAATGCACTATTAAACTTCTAGGGTAGGGCGAACAGAGACCCGAATAGATCATTTTATATTACGGTTAATATAAGAATTCAGCGTAATTCTATCACATTTGTTCAACTAACGTCGCTCCTATTTCAGATAGCGTACTGCGGTAGGCGGCATCTTAAAGCGCGTGGAACGGCGAGTAAAATGCACTACTAAACTTCTATGATAGGGCAATCAGTGTTCCGAATAGATCATTTTATATTTTGTTTACTATAACATTTCAGGGAAATTCTATCACATTTGTTCAATTTACGTCGCTCCTATTTCAGATAGCGTATTGGGCTAAGCGGCATCTCAAAGCGCAAGAAATGGCGAGTAAAATGCACTATTAAGCTTCTAGGGTTGGGCACATAGAGACCCGATTAGATCATTTTATATTATGGTTAATTTAAGAATTCAGCGAAATCCTATCACATTTGTTCATTTTACGTCGCTCCTATTTCAGATAGCGTATTGGGCTAAGCGGCATCTCAAAGCGCATGAAATGGCGAGTAAAATGCACTATTGAAGTTCTAGGGCATGGCGAACAGAGACCCGATTAGATCATTTTACGTTAAGGTTAATATAAGTATTCAGGGAACTTCTATCACATTTGTTCAATTTACGTCGCTCCTATTTCAGATAGCATACTGGGCTAGGCGGCATCTTAAAGCGCGTGGAATGGCGAGTAAAATGCACTATTAATCTTCTATGATAGGGCAATCAGAGACCCGATTAGATCATTTTATATTTTGGTTAATATAAGAATTCAGCGTAATTCTATCATATTTGTTCAATTTACGTCGCTCCTATATCAGATAGCATATTGGGCTAAGCGGCATCTCAAAGCGCATGAAATGGCGAGTAAAATGCACTATTAAACTTCTAGGGTAATGCAAACAGAGACCCGTTTGGATCATTTTATATTACGGTTAATATAAGAATTCAGCGAAATTCTATCACATTTGTTCAATTTACGTCGCTCCTATTTCAGATAGCGTATTGGGCTATGCGGCATCTCAAAGCGCATGAAATGACGAGAGAAATGCACTATTAAACTTCTTGGGTAGGGCGAACAGAGACCCGATTACATCATTTTATATTATGGTTAATTTAAGAATTCAGCAAAATTCTATCACATTTGTTCAATTTACGTCGATCCTATTTCAGATAGCGTACTGGGCTACGCGGTATCTTAAAGCGCGTGGAATGGCGAGTAAAATGCACTATTAAACTTCTAGGATAAGGCAAACGGAGACCCGATTAGACCATTTTATATTACGGTTAATATAAGAATTCAGCGTTATTCTATCACATTTGTTCAACTTACGTCGCTCCTATTTCAGAAAGTGTACTCGGATAGGCGGTATCTTAAAGCGCGTGGAATGGCGAGTAAAATGCACTATTAAACTTCTAGGATAAGGCAAACAGAGACCCGATTAGATCATTTTATATTACGGTTAATATAAGAAATCAGCGTAATTCTGTCCCATTCGTTCAACTTACGTAGCTCCTATTTCAGATAGCGTACTGGGCTAGGCGGCATCTTAAAGCGCGTGGAATGGCGAGTAAAATGCACTATTAAACTTCTATGATAGGGCAATCAGAGACCCGATTAGATCATTTTATATTTTGGTTAATAAAAGAATTCATCGAAATTCTATCACATTTGTTCAATTTACATCGCTCCTATTTCAGATAGCGTACTGGGCTAAGCGGCATCTCAAAGCGCAAGAAATGGCGAGTAAAATGCACTATTAAACTTCTAGGATACGGCAAACAGACACCCGATTAGATCATTTTATATTACGGTTAATATAAGAATTCAGCGTAATTCTGTGACATTTGTTCAACTTACGTAGCTCCTATTTCAGATAGCGTGCTGGGCTAGGCGGCAACTTAAAGCGCGTGGAATGGCGAGTAAAATGCACTGTTAAACTTCTATGATAGGGCAATCAGAGACCCGATTAGATCATTTTATATTTTGGTTAATATAAGAATTCAGCGAAATTCTATCACATTTGTTCAATTTACGTCGCTCCTATTTCAGATAGCGTATTGGGCTAAGCGGCATCTCGAAGCGCATGGGATGGCGAGTGAAATGCACTATTAAACTTCTAGGGTAGGGCGAACAGACACCCGAATAGATCATTTTATATTACGGTTAATATAAGAATTCAGCGTAATTCTATCATATTTGTTCAACTAACGTCGCTCCTATTTCAGATAGCGTACTGGGCTAGGCGGCATCTTAAAGCGCGTGGAAGGGCGAGTAAAATGCACTTCTAAACTTCTATGATAGGGCAGTGAGAGTTCTGAATAGATCATTTTATATTTTGTTTACTATAACATTTCAGGGAAATTCTATCACATTTGTTCAATTTACGTCGCTCCTATTTCAGATAGCGTATTAGGCTAAGCGGCATCTCAAAGCGCAAGAAATGGCGAGTAAAATGCACTATTAAGCTTCTAGGGTTGGGCACATAGAGACCCGATTAGATCATTTTATATTATGGTTAATTTAAGAATTCAGCGAAATCCTATCACATTTGTTCATTTTACGTCGCTCCTATTTCAGATAGCGTATTGGGCTAAGCGGCATCTCAAAGCGCAAGAAATGGCGAGTAAAATGCACTATTAAACTTCTAGGGTAGGGCAAACAGAGACCCCATTAGATCATTTTATATTTTGGTTAATATAAGAATTCAGCGAATTCTATCACATTTTTTCAATTTACGTCGCTCCTATTTCAGATAGTGTACTGGGCTAGGCGGCATCTTAAAGCGCGTGGAAGGGCGAGTAAAATGCACTACTAAACGTCTATGATAGGGCAATCAGAGTCCCGTTTAGATCATTTTATATTTTCTTTAATATAAGATTTCAGGGAAATTCTATCACATTTGTTCAATTTACGTCGCTCCTATTTCAGATAGCTATTGGGCTAAGCGGCATCTCAAAGCGCATGAAATGACGAGAGAAATGCCATATTAAACTTCTTGGGTAGGGCGAACAGAGACCCGATTACATCATTTTATATTATGGTCAATTTAAGAATTCAGCAAAATGCTATCACATTTGTTCAATTTACATCGCTCCTATTTCAGATAGCGTATTGGGCTAAGCGGCATCTCAAAGCGCATGGAATGACGAGTAGAATGCACTAATAAACTTCTAGGATAAGGCAAACGGAGATCCGATTAGACCATTTTATATTACGGTTAATATAAGAATTCAGCGTAATTCTATCACATTTGTTCAACTTACGTCGCTCCTATTTCAGATAGCGTACTGGGCTAGGCGGCATCTCAAAGCGCATGAAATGGCGAGTAAAATGCACTATTAAACTTCTAGGGTAATGCAAACAGAGACCCGATTAGATCATTTTATATTACGGTTAATATAAGACTTCAGCGTAATTCTATCACATTTGTTCAACATGCGTCGCTCCTATTTCAGATAGTGTACTGGGCTAGGCGGCATCTTAAAGCGCGTGTAATGGCGAGTAAAATGCACTATTAAACTTCTATGATAGGGCAATCAGAGACCCGATTAGATCATTTTATATTTTGGTTAATATAAGAATTCAGCGAAATTCTATCACATTTGTTCAATTTACGTCGCTCCAATTTCAGATAGCGTACTGGGCTAGGCGGCATCTTAAAGCGCGTGGAATGGCGAGTAAAATGCACTATTAAGCTTCTATGATAGGGCAATCAGAAACCCGATTAGATCATTTTATATTTTGGTTAATATAAGAATTCAGCGAAATTCTATCACATTTGTTCAATTTACGTCGCTCCAATTTCAGATAGCTTATTGGGCTAAGCGGCATCGCAAAGCGCATGAATTGACGAGTGAAATGCACTATTAAACTTCTTGGGTAGGGCGAACAAAGACCCGATTAGATCATTTTACATTAAGGTTAATATAAGAATTCAGCGAAATTCTATCACATTTGTTCAATTTACATCGCTCCTATTTCAGATAGCTTATTGGGCTAAGCGGCATCTCAAAGCGCATGAAGTGGCGAGTAAAATGCACTATTAAACTTCTAGGGTAGGGCGAACAAAGACTCGATTAGATCATTTTACATTAAGGTTAATATAAGAATTCAGCGACATTCTATCACATTTGTTCAATTTACATCGCTCCTATTTCAGATAGCGACTTGTGCTAAGCGGCATCTCAAAGCGCAAGAAATGGCGAGTAAAATGCATTATTAAACTTCTAGGGTAGGGCAAACAGAGACCCGATTAGAACATTTTATATTACGGTTAATATAAGAATTCAGCGTAATTCTGTGACATTTGTTCAACTTACGTAGCTCCTATTTCAGATAGCGTACTGGGCTAGGCGGCAACTTAAAGCGCGTGGAATGGTGAGTAAAATGCACTATTAAACTTCTAGGGTAGGGCGAACAAAGACTCGATTAGATCATTGTACATTAAGGTTAATATAAGAATTCAGCGAAATTCTATCACATTTGTTCAATTTACATCGCTCCTATTTCAGATAGCGACTTGTGCTAAGCGGCATCTCAAAGCGCAAGAAATGGCGAGTAAAATGCACTATTAAACTTCTAGGGTAGGGCAAACAGAGACCCCATTAGACCATTTTATATTATGGTTAATTTAAGAATTCAGCGAAATTCTCTCACATTTGTTCAATTTACGTCGCTCCAATTTCAGATAGCTTATTGGGCTAAGCGGCATCGCAAAGCGCATGAATTGACGAGTGAAATGCACTATTAAACTTCTTGGGTAGGGCGAACAAAGACCCGATTAGATCATTTTACATTAAGGTTAATATAAGAATTCAGCGAAATTCTATCACATTTGTTCAATTTACATCGCTCCTATTTCAGATAGCTTATTGGGCTAAGCGGCATCTCAAAGCGCATGAAGTGGCGAGTAAAATGCACTATTAAACTTCTAGGGTAGGGCGAACAAAGACTCGATTAGATCATACATTAAGGTTAATATAAGAATTAGGCGACATTCTATCACATTTGTTCAATTTACATCGCTCCTATTTCAGATAGCGACTTGTGCTAAGCGGCATCTCAAAGCGCAAGAAATGGCGAGTAAAATGCATTATTAAACTTCTAGGGTAGGGCAAACAGAGACCCGATTAGAACATTTTATATTACGGTTAATATAAGAATTCAGCGTAATTCTGTGACATTTGTTCAACTTACGTAGCTCCTATTTCAGATAGCGTACTGGGCTAGGCGGCAACTTAAAGCGCGTGGAATGGTGAGTAAAATGCACTATTAAACTTCTAGGGTAGGGCGAACAAAGACTCGATTAGATCATTGTACATTAAGGTTAATATAAGAATTCAGCGAAATTCTATCACATTTGTTCAATTTACATCGCTCCTATTTCAGATAGCGACTTGTGCTAAGCGGCATCTCAAAGCGCAAGAAATGGCGAGTAAAATGCACTATTAAACTTCTAGGGTAGGGCAAACAAAGACCCCATTAGATCATTTTATATTATGGTTAATTTAAGAATTCAGCGAAATTCTCTCACATTTGTTCAATTTACGTCGCTCCTATTTCAGATAGCGTACCCGGATAGGCGGCATCTTAAAGCGCGAGGAATGGCGAGTAGAATGCACTATTAAACTTCTATGATAGGGCAATCAGAGACCCGATTAGATCATTTTATAGTTTGGTTAATATAAGAATTCAGCGAAATTCTATCACATTTGTTCAATTTACGTTTCTCCTATTTCAGATAGCGTATTGGGCTAAGCGGCATCTCAAAGCGCAAGAAATGGCGAGTAAAATGCACTATTAAACTTCTAGGGTCGGGCAAACAGAGACCAGTTTAGATCACTTTATATTATGGTTAATTTAAGAATTCAGCGAAATTCTATCTCATTTGTTCAATTTATGTCGATCCTATTGCAGATAGCGTATTGGGCTAAGCGGCATCTCAAAGCGCATGAAATGGCGAGTAAAATGCACTATTAAACTTCTATGGTAATGCAAACAGAGACCCGATTAGATCATTTTATATTACGGTTAATATAAGAATTCAGCGTAATTCTATCACATTTGTTCAACATGCGTCGCTCCTATTTCAGATAGTGTACTGGGCTAGGCGGCATCTTAAAGCGCGTGGAAGGGCGAGTAAAATGCACTACTAAACTTCTATGATAGGGCAATCAGAGTCCCGTTTAGGTCATTTTATATTTTGTTTAATATAAGATTTCAGGGAAATTCTATCACATTTGTTCAATTTACGTCGCTCCTATTTCAGATAGCTATTGGGCTAAGCGGCATCTCAAAGCGCATGAAATGACGAGAGAAATGCACTATTAAACTTCTTGGGTAGGGCGAACAGAGACCCTATTACATCATTTTATATTATGGTTAATTTAAGAATTCAGCAAAATTCTATCACATTTGTTCCATTTACGTCGCTCCTATTTCAGATAGCGTACTGGGCTGGGCGGCATCTTAAAGCGCGTGGAATGACGAGTAAAATGCACTATTAAACTTCTATGATAGGGCAATCAGAGACCCGATTAGATCATTTTATATTTTGGTTAATATAAGAATTCAGCGAAATTCTATCACATTTGTTCAATTTACATCGCTCCTATTTCAGATAGCGACTTGTGCTAAGCGGCATCTCAAAGCGCAAGAAATGACGAGTAAAATGCACTATTAAACTTCTAGGGTAGGGCGAACAGACACCCGATTAGATCATTTTACATTAAGGTTAATATAAGAATTCAGCGAGATTCTCTCACATTTGTTCAATTTACGTCGCTGATATTTCAGATAGCGTATTGGGCTAAGCGGCATCTCAAAGCGCAAGAAATGGCAAGTAAAATGAACTATTAAACTTCTAGGGTAGGGCAAACAGAGACCCGATTAGATCATTTTATATTATGGTCAATTTAAGAATTCAGCAAAATGCTATCACATTTGTTCAATTTACATCGCTCCTATTTCAGATAGCGTATTGGGCTAAGCGGCATCTCAAAGCGCATGGAATGACGAGTAGAATGCACTAATAAACTTCTAGGATAAGGCAAACGGAGATCCGATTAGACCATTTTATATTACGGTTAATATAAGAATTCAGCGTAATTCTATCACATTTGTTCAACTTACGTCGCTCCTATTTCAGATAGCGTACTGGGCTAGGCGGCATCTCAAAGCGCATGAAATGGCGAGTAAAATGCACTATTAAACTTCTAGGGTAATGCAAACAGAGACCCGATTAGATCATTTTATATTACGGTTAATATAAGACTTCAGCGTAATTCTATCACATTTGTTCAACATGCGTCGCTCCTATTTCAGATAGTGTACTGGGCTAGGCGGCATCTTAAAGCGCGTGGAAGGGCGAGTAAAATGCACTACTAAACTTCTATGATAGGGCAATCAGAGTCCCGTTTAGGTCATTTTATATTTTGTTTAATATAAGATTTCAGGGAAATTCTATCACATTTGTTCAATTTACGTCGCTCCTATTTCAGATAGCTATTGGGCTAAGCGGCATCTCAAAGCGCATGAAATGACGAGAAAAATGCACTATTAAACTTCTTGGGTAGGGCGAACAGAGACCCTATTACATCATTTTATATTATGGTTAATTTAAGAATTCAGCAAAATTCTATCACATTTGTTCCATTTACGTCGCTCCTATTTCAGATAGCGTACTGGGCTAGGCGGCATCTTAAAGCGCGTGGAATGACGAGTAAAATGCACTATTAAACTTCTATGATAGGGCAATCAGAGACCCGATTAGATCATTTTATATTTTGGTTAATATAAGAATTCAGCGAAATTCTATCACATTTGTTCAATTTACGTCGCTCCTATTTCAAATAGCGTATTGGGCTAAGCGGCATCTCCATGCGCATGAAATGGCGAGTAAAATGCACTATTAAACTTCTCGGATAAGGCAAACAGAGACCCGATTAGATCATTTTATATTACGGTTAATATAAGAATTCAGCGTAATTCTGTCACATTTGTTCAAGTTACGTAGCTCCTATTTCAGATAGTGTACTGGGCTAGGCGGCATCTTAAAGCGCGTGGAATGGCGAGCAAAATGCACTCTTAATCTTCTATGATAGGGCAATCAGAGACCCGATTAGATCATTTTATATTTTGGTTAATATAAGAATTCAGCGAAATTCTATCACATTTGTTCAATTTACGTCGCTCCTATTTCAGATAGCGTATTGGGCTAAGCGGCATCTCAAAGCGCAAGAAATGGCGAGTAAAGTGCACTATTAAACTTCTAGGGTAGGTCAAACAGAGACCCCATTTGATCATTTTATATTATGGTTAATTTAAGAATTCAGCGAAATTCTATCACATTTGTTCAATTTACGTTGCTCTTATTTCAGATAGCGTACTGGGCTAGGCGGCATCTTAAAGCGCGTGGAATGACGAGTAAAATGCACTATTAAACTTCTATGGTAGGGCAATCAGAGACCCGATTGGATCATTTTATATTTTGGATAATATAAGAATTCAGCGAAATTCTATCACATTTGTTCAATTTACGTCGTTCCTATTACAGATAGCGTACTGGGCTAGGCGGCATCTTAAAGCGTGTGTAATGGCGAGTAAAATGCACTATTAAACTTCTATGATAGGGCAATCAGAGACCCGATTAGATCATTTTATATTTTGGTTAATATAAGAATTCAGCGAAATTCTATCACATTTGTTCAATTTACGTCGCTCCAACTTCAGATAGCTTATTGGGCTAAGCGGCATCGCAAAGCGCATGAATTGACGAGTGAAATGCACTATTAAACTTCTTGGGTAGGGCGAACAAAGACCCGATTAGATCATTTTACATTAAGGTTAATATAAGAATTCAGCGAAATTCTATCACATTTGTTCAATTTACATCGCTCCTATTTCAGATAGCGACTTGTGCTAAGCGGCATCTCAAAGCGCAGGAAATGGCGAGTAAAATGCACTATTAAACTTCTAGGGTAGGGCAAACAGAGACCCCATTAGATCATTTTATATTATGGTTAATTTAAGAATTCAGCGAAATTCTCTCACATTTGTTCAATTTACGTCGCTGATATTTCAGATGGCGTATTGGGCTAAGCGGCATCTTAAAGCGTGTGTAATGGCGAGTAAAATGCACTATTAAACTTCTATGATAGGGCAATCAGAGACCCGATTAGATCATTTTATATTTTGGTTAATATAAGAATTCAGCGAAATTCTATCACATTTGTTCAATTTACGTCGCTCCAATTTCAGATAGCGTACTGGGCTAGGCGGCATCTTAAAGCGCGTGGAATGGCGAGTAAAATGCACTATTAAACTTCTATGATAGGGCAATCAGAAACCCGATTAGATCATTTTATATTTTGGTTAATATAAGAATTCAGCGAAATTCTATCACATTTGTTCAATTTACGTCGCTCCAATTTCAGATAGCTTATTGGGCTAAGCGGCATCGCAAAGCGCATGAATTGACGAGTGAAATGCACTATTAAACTTCTTGGGTAGGGCGAACAAAGACCCGATGAGATCATTTTACATTAAGGTTAATATAAGAATTCAGCGAAATTCTATCACATTTGTTCAATTTACATCGCTCCTATTTCAGATAGCTTATTGGGCTAAGCGGCATCTCAAAGCGCATGAAGTGGCGAGTAAAATGCACTATTAAACTTCTAGGGTAGGGCGAACAAAGACTCGATTAGATCATTTTACATTAAGGTTAATATAAGAATTCAGCGACATTCTATCACATTTGTTCAATTTACATCGCTCCTATTTCAGATAGCGACTTGTGCTAAGCGGCATCTCAAAGCGCAAGAAATGGCGAGTAAAATGCATTATTAAACTTCTAGGGTAGGGCAAACAGAGACCCGATTAGAACATTTTATATTACGGTTAATATAAGAATTCAGCGTAATTCTGTGACATTTGTTCAACTTACGTAGCTCCTATTTCAGATAGCGTACTGGGCTAGGCGGCAACTTAAAGCGCGTGGAATGGTGAGTAAAATGCACTATTAAACTTCTAGGGTAGGGCGAACAAAGACTCGATTAGATCATTGTACATTAAGGTTAATATAAGAATTCAGCGAAATTCTATCACATTTGTTCAATTTACATCGCTCCTATTTCAGATAGCGACTTGTGCTAAGCGGCATCTCAAAGCGCAAGAAATGGCGAGTAAAATGCACTATTAAACTTCTAGGGTAGGGCAAACAGAGACCCCATTAGACCATTTTATATTATGGTTAATTTAAGAATTCAGCGAAATTCTCTCACATTTGTTCAATTTACGTCGCTCCAATTTCAGATAGCTTATTGGGCTAAGCGGCATCGCAAAGCGCATGAATTGACGAGTGAAATGCACTATTAAACTTCTTGGGTAGGGCGAACAAAGACCCGATTAGATCATTTTACATTAAGGTTAATATAAGAATTCAGCGAAATTCTATCACATTTGTTCAATTTACATCGCTCCTATTTCAGATAGCTTATTGGGCTAAGCGGCATCTCAAAGCGCATGAAGTGGCGAGTAAAATGCACTATTAAACTTCTAGGGTAGGGCGAACAAAGACTCGATTAGATCATTTTACATTAAGGTTAATATAAGAATTAGGCGACATTCTATCACATTTGTTCAATTTACATCGCTCCTATTTCAGATAGCGACTTGTGCTAAGCGGCATCTCAAAGCGCAAGAAATGGCGAGTAAAATGCATTATTAAACTTCTAGGGTAGGGCAAACAGAGACCCGATTAGAACATTTTATATTACGGTTAATATAAGAATTCAGCGTAATTCTGTGACATTTGTTCAACTTACGTAGCTCCTATTTCAGATAGCGTACTGGGCTAGGCGGCAACTTAAAGCGCGTGGAATGGTGAGTAAAATGCACTATTAAACTTCTAGGGTAGGGCGAACAAAGACTCGATTAGATCATTGTACATTAAGGTTAATATAAGAATTCAGCGAAATTCTATCACATTTGTTCAATTTACATCGCTCCTATTTCAGATAGCGACTTGTGCTAAGCGGCATCTCAAAGCGCAAGAAATGGCGAGTAAAATGCACTATTAAACTTCTAGGGTAGGGCAAACAAAGACCCCATTAGATCATTTTATATTATGGTTAATTTAAGAATTCAGCGAAATTCTCTCACATTTGTTCAATTTACGTCGCTCCTATTTCAGATAGCGTACCCGGATAGGCGGCATCTTAAAGCGCGAGGAATGGCGAGTAGAATGCACTATTAAACTTCTATGATAGGGCAATCAGAGACCCGATTAGATCATTTTATAGTTTGGTTAATATAAGAATTCAGCGAAATTCTATCACATTTGTTCAATTTACGTTTCTCCTATTTCAGATAGCGTATTGGGCTAAGCGGCATCTCAAAGCGCAAGAAATGGCGAGTAAAATGCACTATTAAACTTCTAGGGTCGGGCAAACAGAGACCAGTTTAGATCACTTTATATTATGGTTAATTTAAGAATTCAGCGAAATTCTATCTCATTTGTTCAATTTACGTCGATCCTATTGCAGATAGCGTATTGGGCTAAGCGGCATCTCAAAGCGCATGAAATGGCGAGTAAAATGCACTATTAAACTTCTATGGTAATGCAAACAGAGACCCGATTAGATCATTTTATATTACGGTTAATATAAGAATTCAGCGTAATTCTATCACATTTGTTCAACATGCGTCGCTCCTATTTCAGATAGTGTACTGGGCTAGGCGGCATCTTAAAGCGCGTGGAAGGGCGAGTAAAATGCACTACTAAACTTCTATGATAGGGCAATCAGAGTCCCGTTTAGGTCATTTTATATTTTGTTTAATATAAGATTTCAGGGAAATTCTATCACATTTGTTCAATTTACGTCGCTCCTATTTCAGATAGCTATTGGGCTAAGCGGCATCTCAAAGCGCATGAAATGACGAGAGAAATGCACTATTAAACTTCTTGGGTAGGGCGAACAGAGACCCTATTACATCATTTTATATTATGGTTAATCTAAGAATTCAGCAAAATTCTATCACATTTGTTCCATTTACGTCGCTCCTATTTCAGATAGCGTACTGGGCTGGGCGGCATCTTAAAGCGCGTGGAATGACGAGTAAAATGCACTATTAAACTTCTATGATAGGGCAATCAGAGTCCCGTTTAGGTCATTTTATATTTTGTTTAATTTAAGAATTCACCGAAACTCTATCACATTTGTTCAATTTATGTCGCTCCTATTTCAGATGGCGTATTGGGCTAAGCGGCATCTCAATGCGCACGAAATGGCGAGTAAAATGCACTATTAAACTTCTAGGATAAGGCAAACAGAGACCCGATTAGATCATTTTATATTACGGTTAATACAAGAATCCAGCGTAATTCTATCACATTTGTTCAACATACGTCGCTCCTATTTCAGATAGTGTACTGGGCTAGGCGGCATCTCATAGCGCGTGGAAGGGCGAGTAAAATGCACTACTAAACTTCTATGATAGGGCAATCAGAGTCCCGTTTAGATCATTTTATATTTTGTTTAATATAAGATTTCAGGGAAATTCTATCACATTTGTTCAATTTACGTCGCTCCTATTTCAGATAGCGTATTGGGCTAAGCGGCATCTCAAAGCGCATGAAATGACGAGAGAAATGCACCATTAAACTTCTTGGGTAGGGCGAACAGAGACCCGATTACATCATTTTATATTATGGTTAATTTAAGAATTCGGAAAAATTCTATCACGTTTGTTCAATTTACGTCGCTCCTATTTCAGATGGCGTACTGGGCTAGGCGGCATCATAAAGCGCGTGGAATGGCGAGTAAAATGCACTATTAGACTTCTATGATAGGGCAATAAGAGACCCGATTAGATCATTTTATATTTTGGTTAATATAAGGATTCCGCGAAATTCTATCACATTTGTTCAACTTACGCCGCTCCTGCTTGAGATAGCGTACTGGACTTGGCGGCAACTTAAAGCGCGTGGAATGGCGAGTAAAATGCAGTACTAAACTTGTATGATAGGGCAATCGGAGTCCCGATTAGATCATTTTATATTTTGTTTAATATAAGATTTCAGGGAAATTCTATCACATTTGTTAAATTTACGTCGCTCCTATTTCAGATAGCGTACTGGGCTAAGCGGCATCTCAAAGCGCATGAAATGTCGAATACAATGCACTATTAAACTTCTAGACTAGGGCAAACAGAGACCCGATTAGATCATTTTACATTAAGGTTAATATAAGAATTCAGGGAAATTCTATCACGCTTGTTCAATTTACCTCGCTCCTATTTCAGATAGCGTATTGGGCTAAGCGGCATCTCAAAGCGCATGAAATGGCGAGCAAAATGCACTGTTAAACTTCTAGGGTAGGGCAAACGGAGACCCGATTAGATCATTTCATATTATGGTTTATTTAAGAATTCAGAAAAATTCTATCACATTTGTTGAATTTACGTCGCTGATATTTCAGATAGCATATTGGGCTAAGCGGCATCTCAAAGCGCAAGAAATGGCGAGTAAAATGCACTATTAAACTTCTAGGGTAGGGCAAACAGAGACCCGATAAGATCATTTTATATTATGGTTAATTTAAGAATTCACCGAAACTCTATCACATTTGTTCAATTTATGTCGCTCCTATTTCAGATGGCGTATTGGGCTAAGCGGCATCTCAATGCGCACGAAATGGCGAGTAAAATGCACTATTAAACTTCTAGGATAAGGCAAACAGAGACCCGATTAGATCATTTTATATTACGGTTAATACAAGAATTCAGCGTAATTCTATCACATTTGTTCAACATACGTCGCTCCTATTTCAGATAGTGTACTGGGCTAGGCGGCATCTCATAGCGCGTGGAAGGGCGAGTAAAATGCACTACTAAACTTCTATGATAGGGCAATCAGAGTCCCGTTTAGATCATTTTATATTTTGTTTAATATAAGATTTCAGGGAAATTCTATCACATTTGTTCAATTTACGTCGCTCCTATTTCAGATAGCGTATTGGGCTAAGCGGCATCTCAAAGCGCATGAAATGACGAGAGAAATGCACCATTAAACTTCTTGGGTAGGGCGAACAGAGACCCGATTACATCATTTTATATTATGGTTAATTTAAGAATTCGGAAAAATTCTATCACGTTTGTTCAATTTACGTCGCTCCTATTTCAGATGGCGTACTGTGCTAGGCGGCATCTGAAAGCGCATGAAATGGCGAGTGAAATGCACTATTAGACTTCTATGGTAGGGCGATCAGAGACCCGATTAGATCATTTTATATCATGGTTAATTTAAGAATTCAGCAAAATTCTATCACATTTGTTCAATTTACGTCGCTCCTATTTCAGATAGCGCATTGGGCTATGCGGCATCTCAATGCACATGCAATGGCGAGTAAAATGCACTATTAAGCTTCTAGGGTAGGGCAAACAGAGACCCGATTAGATCATTTTATACTACGGTTAATATAAGATTTCAGGGAAATTCTATCACATTTGTTCAATTTACGTCGCTCCTATTTCAGATGGCGTATTGGGCTAAGCGGCATCTCGAAGCGCATGAAATGGCGAGTATAATGCACTATTAAACTTCTAGGATAAGGCAAACAGAGACCCGATTATATCATTTTATATTACGGTTAATATAAGAATGCAGCGTAATTCTATCACATTTGTTCAACTTACGTCGCTCCTATTTCAGATAGCGTACTGGGCTAGGCGGTATCTCAAAGCGCATGAAATGGCGAGGAAAATGCACTATTAAACTTCTAGGGTAGGACAAACAGAGACCCGATTAGATCATTTTATATTATGGTTAATTTAAGAATTCAGCGAAATTCTATCACATTTGTTCAATTTACGTCGCTCCTATTTCAGATAGCGTATTGGGCTAAGCGGCATTTCAAAGCGCATGAAATGGCGAGTAAAATGCACTATTAAACTTCTAGGATAAGCCAAACAGAGACCCGATTAGATCATTTTATATTACGGTTAATATAAGAATTCAGCGTAATTCTATCACATTTGTTCAACGTACGTCGCTCCTATTTCAGATAGCGTACTGGGCTAGGCGGCATCTTAAAGCGCGGGGAATGGCGAGTAAAATGCTCTACTAAACTTCTATGATAGGGCAATCAGAGCCCCAATTAGATCATTTTATATTTTGTTCAATGTAAGATTTCAGGGAAATTCTATCACATTTGTTCAATTTACGTCGCTCCTATTTCAGATAGCGTATTGGGCTAAGCGGCATCTCAAAGCGCATGAAATGGCGAATAAAATGCACCATTAAACTTCTAGGCTAGGGCGAACGGAGACCCGATTAGATCATTTTACATTATGGTCAATAGATGAATTCAGCGAAATTCCATCACATTTGTTCAATTTACATCGCTCCTATTTCAGATAGCGTATTGGGCTAAGCGGCATCTCAAAGCGTATGAAATGGCGAATAAAATGCACTATTAAAGTTCTATGATAGGGCGAACAGAGACCCGATTAGATCAGTTTACATTAAGGTTAATATAAGAATTCAGCGAAATTCTATCACATTTGTTCAATTTACGTCGCTCATATTTCAGATAGCGTATTGGGATAACCGGCACCTCAAAGCGCATGAAATGGCGAGTAAAATGCACTATTAAACTTCTAGGGTAGGGCAAACAGAGACCCGATTAGATCATTTTATATTTTGGTTAATATAAGAATTCAGCGAAATTCTATCACATTTGTTCAATTTACGTCGCTCCTATTTCAGATGGCGTACTGGGATAGACGGCATCTTAAAGCGCGTGGAAGGGCGAGTAAAATGCACTATTAAACTTCGATGATAGGGCAATAAGAGACCCGGTAAGATCATTTTATATTTTGGTTAATATAAGGATTCCGCGAAATTCTATCACATTTGTTCAACTTACGCCGCTCCTGCTTGAGACAGCGTACTGGACTAGGCGGCAACTTAAAGCGCGTGGAATGGCGAGTAAAATGCAGTACTAAACTTCTACGATAGGGCAATCGGAGTCCCGATTAGATCATTTTATATTTTGTTTAATATAAGATTTCAGGGAAATTCTATCACATTTGTTCAATTTACGTCGCTCCTATTTCAGATAGCGTACTGGGCTAAGCGGCATCTCAAAGCGCATGAAATGTCGAATACAATGCACTATTAAACTTCTAGGGTAGGGCAAACAGAGACCCGATAAGATCATTTTATATTATGGTTAATTTAAGAATTCACCGAAACTCTATCACATTTGTTCAATTTATGTCGCTCCTATTTCAGATGGCGTATTGGGCTAAGCGGCATCTCAATGCGCATGAAATGGCGAGTAAAATGCACTATTAAACTTCTAGGATAAGGCAAACAGAGACCCGATTAGATCATTTTATATTACGGTTAATACAAGAATTCAGCGTAATTCTATAACATTTGTTCAACATACGTCGCTCCTATTTCAGATAGCGTACTGGGCTAGGCGGCATCTCATAGCGCGTGGAAGGGCGAGTAAAATGCACTACTAAACTTCTATGATAGGGCAATCAGAGTCCCGTTTAGATCATTTTATATTTTGTTTAATATAAGATTTCAGGGAAATTCTATCACATTTGTTCAATTTACGTCGCTCCTATTTCAGATAGCGTATTCGGCTAAGCGGCATCTCAAAGCGCATGAAGTGGCGAATAAAATTCACTATTAAACTTCTAGGCTAGGGCGAACAGAGACCCGATCAGATCATTTTACATTATGGTTAATATAAGAATTCAGCGTAATTCTATCACATTTGTTAAACTTACGTCGCTCGTATTTCAGATAGCGTACTGGGCTAGGCGGCATCTTAAAGCGCGTGGAAGGGCGAGTAAAATGCACTATTAAACGTCTAGGCTAGGGCGAACAGAGACCCAATTAGATCATTTTATATTTTGTTCAATGTAAGATTTCAGGGAAATTCTATCACATTTGTTCAATTTACGTCGCTCCTATTTCAGATAGCGTATTGGGCTAAGCGGCATCTCAAAGCGCATGAAATGGCGAATAAAATGCACCATTAAACTTCTAGGCTAAGGCGAACGGAGACCCGATTAGATCATTTTACATTATGGTCAATATATGAATTCAGCGAAATTCCATCACATTTGTTCAATTTACATCGCTCCTATTCCAGATAGCGTATTGGGCTAAGCGGCATCTCAAAGCGTATGAAATGGCGAATAAAATGCACTATTAAAGTTCTATGATAGGGCGAACAGAGACCCGATTAGATCATTTTACATTAAGGTTAATATAAGAATTCAGCGAAATTCTATCACATTTGTTCAATTTACGTCGCTCCTATTTCAGATAGCGTATTGGGCTAAGCGGCATCTCAAAGCGCATGAAATGGCGAGCAAAATCCACTATTAAACTTCTAGGGTAGGGCAAACAGAGACCCGATTAGATCATTTCATATTATGGTTTATTTAAGAATTCAGCGTAATTCTGTGACATTTGTTCAACTTACGTAGCTCCTATTTCAGATAGCGTGCTGGGCTAGGCGGCAACGTAAAGCGCGTGGAATGGCGAGTAAAATGCACTATTAAACTTCTAGGGTGGGGCAATCAGAGACCCGATAAGAACATTTTATATTACGGTTAATATAAGAGTTCAGCGAAGTTCTATCACATTTGTTCAATTTATGTCGCTCCTATTTCAGATAGCTTATTGGGCTAAGCGGCAACTCAAAGCGCATGAAATGACGAGTGAAATGCACTATTAAACTTCTAGGGTAGGGCGAACAAAGACGCGATTAGATCATTTTACATTAAGGTTAAAATAAGAATTCAGCGAAATTCTATCACATTTGTTCAATTTACGTCGCTCCTATTTCAGATAGCGTATTGGGCTAAGCTGCATCTCAAAGCGCAAGAAATGGCTCGTACAATGCACTATTGAACTTCTAGGGTAGGGCAAACAGAGACCGGATTAGATCATTTTATATTTTGGTTAATATAAGAATTCAGCGAAATGCTATGACATTTGTTCGATTTACGTCGCTCCTATTACAGATAGCGTATTGGGCTAAGCGGCATCTCAAAGCGCATGAAATGGCGAGTAAAATGCACTATTAAACTTCTAGGATAAGGCAAACAGAGACCCGATTAGATCATTTTATATTACGGTTAACATAAGAATTCAGCGTAATTCTGTGACATTTGTTCAACTTACGTAGCTCCTATTTCAGATAGCGTACTGGGCTAGGCGGCAACTTAAAGCGCGTGGAATGGCGAGTAAAATGCACTATTAAACTTCTATGATATGGCAATCAGAGACCCGATTAGTTCATTTTATATTTTGGTTAATATAAGAATCCAGCGATATTCTATCGCATTTGTTCAATTTACGTCGCTCCTATTTCAGATAGCGTACTGGGCTAAGCGGCATCTCAAAGCGCAAGAAATGCCGAGTAAAATGCACTATTAAACTTCTAGGATACGGCAAACAGACACCCGATTAGATCATTTTATATTACGGTTAATATAAGAATTCAGCGTAATTCTGTGACATTTGTTCAACTTACGTAGCTCCTATTTCAGATAGCGTGCTGGGCTAGGCGGCAACGTAAAGCGCGTGGAATGGCGAGTAAAATGCACTATTAAACTTCTATGATAGGGCAATCAGTGACCAGATTAGATCATTTTATATTATAGTTAATTTAAGAATTCAGCGAAATTGTATCACATTTGTTCAATTTACGTCGCTCCTATTTCAGATAGCGTATTGGGCTAAGCGGCATCTCGAAGCGCAAGAAATGGCGAGTAAAATGCACTATTAAGCTTCTAGGGTTGGGCACATAGAGACCCGATTAGATCATTTTATATTATGGTTAATTTAAGAATTCAGCGAAATCCTATCACATTTGTTCATTTTACGTCGCTCCTATTTCAGATAGCGTATTGGGCTAAGCGGTATCTCAAAGCGCAAGAAATGGCGAGTAAAATGCACTATTAAACTTCTAGGGTAGGGCAAACAGAGACCCCATTAGATCATTTTATATTTTGGTTAATATAAGAATTCAGCGAATTCTATCCCATTTTTTCAATTTACGTCGCTCCTATTTCAGATAGTGTACTGTGCTAGGCGGCATCTTAAAGCGCGTGGAAGGGCGAGTAAAATGCACTACTAAACGTCTATGATAGGGCAATCAGAGTCCCGTTTAGATCATTTTATATTTTCTTTAATATAAGATTTCAGGGAAATTCTATCACATTTGTTCAATTTACGTCGCTCCTATTTCAGATAGCTATTGGGCTAAGCGGCATCTCAAAGCGCATGAAATGACGAGAGAAATGCACTATTAAACTTCTTGGGTAGGGCGAACAGAGACCCGATTACATCATTTTATATTATGGTCAATTTAAGAATTCAGCAAAATGCTATCACATTTGTTCAATTTACATCGCTCCTATTTCAGATAGCGTATTGGGCTAAGCGGCATCTCAAAGCGCATGGAATGACGAGTAGAATGCACTAATAAACTTCTAGGATAAGGCAAACGGAGATCCGATTAGACCATTTTATATTACGGTTAATATAAGAATTCAGCGTAATTCTATCACATTTGTTCAACTTACGTCGCTCCTATTTCAGATAGCGTACTGGGCTATGCGGCATCTCAAAGCGCATGAAATGGCGAGTAAAATGCACTATTAAACTTCTAGGGTAATGCAAACAGAGACCCGATTAGATCATTTTATATTACGGTTAATATAAGAATTCAGCGTAATTCTATCACATTTGTTCAACATGCGTCGCTCCTATTTCAGATAGTGTACTGGGCTAGGCGGCATCTTAAAGCGCGTGGAAGGGCGAGTAAAATGCACTACTAAACTTCTATGATAGGGCAATCAGAGTCCCGTTTAGGTCATTTTATATTTTGTTTAATATAAGATTTCAGGGAAATTCTATCACATTTGTTCAATTTACGTCGCTCCTATTTCAGATAGCTATTGGGCTAAGCGGCATCTCAAAGCGCATGAAATGACGAGAAAAATGCACTATTAAACTTCTTGGGTAGGGCGAACAGAGACCCTATTACATCATTTTATATTATGGTTAATTTAAGAATTCAGCAAAATTCTATCACATTTGTTCCATTTACGTCGCTCCTATTTCAGATAGCGTACTGGGCTAGGCGGCATCTTAAAGCGCGTGGAATGACGAGTAAAATGCACTATTAAACTTCTATGATAGGGCAATCAGAGACCCGATTAGATCACTTTATATTTTGGTTAATATAAGAATTCAGCGAAATTCTATCACATTTGTTCAATTTACGTCGCTCCTATTTCAAATAGCGTATTGGGCTAAGCGGCATCTCCATGCGCATGAAATGGCGAGTAAAATGCACTATTATACTTCTAGGATAAGGCAAATGGAGACCCGATTAGACCATTTTATATTACGGTTAATATAAGAATTCAGCGTTATTCTATCACATTTGTTCAACTTACGTCGCTCCTATTTCAGATAGCGTACTCGGATAGGCGGCATCTTAAAGCGCGTGGAAAGGCGAGTAAAATGCACTATTAAACTTCGAGGGTAATGCAAACAGAGACCCGATTAGATCATTTTATATTACGGTTAATATAAGATTTCAGGGAAATTCTATCACATTTGTTCAATTTACGTCGCTTCTATTTCAGATAGCTATTGGGCTAAGCGGCATCTCAAAGCGCATGAAATGACGAGAGAAATGCACTATTAAACTTCTTGGGTAGGGCGAACAGAGACCCGATTACATCATTTTATATTATGGTTAATATAAGAATTCAGCGATATTCTATCGCATTTGTTCAATTTGCGTCGCTCCTATTTCAGATAGCGTATTGGGCTAAGCGGCATCTCAAAGCGCATGAAATGACGAATAAAATGCACTATTAAGCTTCTACGCTAGGGCGAACAGAGACCCGATTAGATCATTTAACATTGTGGTAAATAAAAGAATTCAGCGTAATTCTGTCACATTTGTTCAAGTTACGTAGCTCCTATTTCAGATAGCGTACTGGGCTAGGCGGCAACTTAAACCGCGTGGAATGGCGAGTAAAATGCACTATTAAACTTCTATGATAGGGCAATCAGTGACCCGATTAGTTCATTTTATATTTTGGTTAATATAAGAATCCAGCGAAATTCTATCACATTTGTTCAATTTACGTCGCTCCTATTTCAGATAGCGTATTGGACTAAGCGGCTTGTCAAAGCGCACGAAAGGGCGAGTAAAATGCACTATTAAACTTCTAGGGTGGGGCAATCAGAGACCCGATAAGAACATTTTATATTACGGTTAATATAAGAGTTCAGCGAAGTTCTATCACATTTGTTCAATTTATGTCGCTCCTATTTCAGATAGCTTATTGGGCTAAGCGGCAACTCAAAGCGCATGAAATGACGAGTGAAATGCACTATTAAACTTCTAGGGTAGGGCGAACAAAGACGCGATTAGATCATTTTACATTAAGGTTAAAATAAGAATTCAGCGAAATTCTATCACATTTGTTCAATTTACGTCGCTCCTATTTCAGATAGCGTATTGGGCTAAGCTGCATCTCAAAGCGCAAGAAATGGCTCGTACAATGCACTATTGAACTTCTAGGGTAGGGCAAACAGAGACCGGATTAGATCATTTTATATTTTGGTTAATATAAGAATTCAGCGAAATGCTATGACATTTGTTCGATTTACGTCGCTCCTATTACAGATAGCGTATTGGGCTAAGCGGCATCTCAAAGCGCATGAAATGGCGAGTAAAATGCACTATTAAACTTCTAGGATAAGGCAAACAGAGACCCGATTAGATCATTTTATATTACGGTTAACATAAGAATTCAGCGTAATTCTGTGACATTTGTTCAACTTACGTAGCTCCTATTTCAGATAGCGTACTGGGCTAGGCGGCAACTTAAAGCGCGTGGAATGGCGAGTAAAATGCACTATTAAACTTCTATGATATGGCAATCAGAGACCCGATTAGTTCATTTTATATTTTGGTTAATATAAGAATCCAGCGATATTCTATCGCATTTGTTCAATTTACGTCGCTCCTATTTCAGATAGCGTACTGGGCTAAGCGGCATCTCAAAGCGCAAGAAATGGCGAGTAAAATGCACTATTAAACTTCTAGGATACGGCAAACAGACACCCGATTAGATCATTTTATATTACGGTTAATATAAGAATTCAGCGTAATTCTGTGACATTTGTTCAACTTACGTAGCTCCTATTTCAGATAGCGTGCTGGGCTAGGCGGCAACGTAAAGCGCGTGGAATGGCGAGTAAAATGCACTATTAAACTTCTATGATAGGGCAATCAGTGACCAGATTAGATCATTTTATATTATAGTTAATTTAAGAATTCAGCGAAATTGTATCACATTTGTTCAATTTACGTCGCTCCTATTTCAGATAGCGTATTGGGCTAAGCGGCATCTCGAAGCGCAAGAAATGGCGAGTAAAATGCACTATTAAGCTTCTAGGGTTGGGCACATAGAGACCCGATTAGATCATTTTATATTATGGTTAATTTAAGAATTCAGCGAAATCCTATCACATTTGTTCATTTTACGTCGCTCCTATTTCAGATAGCGTATTGGGCTAAGCGGCATCTCAAAGCGCAAGAAATGGCGAGTAAAATGCACTATTAAACTTCTAGGGTAGGGCAAACAGAGACCCCATTAGATCATTTTATATTTTGGTTAATATAAGAATTCAGCGAATTCTATCACATTTTTTCAATTTACGTCGCTCCTATTTCAGATAGTGTACTGTGCTAGGCGGCATCTTAAAGCGCGTGGAAGGGCGAGTAAAATGCACTACTAAACGTCTATGATAGGGCAATCAGAGTCCCGTTTAGATCATTTTATATTTTCTTTAATATAAGATTTCAGGGAAATTCTATCACATTTGTTCAATTTACGTCGCTCCTATTTCAGATAGCTATTGGGCTAAGCGGCATCTCAAAGCGCATGAAATGACGAGAGAAATGCACTATTAAACTTCTTGGGTAGGGCGAACAGAGACCCGATTACATCATTTTATATTATGGTCAATTTAAGAATTCAGCAAAATGCTATCACATTTGTTCAATTTACATCGCTCCTATTTCAGATAGCGTATTGGGCTAAGCGGCATCTCAAAGCGCATGGAATGACGAGTAGAATGCACTAATAAACTTCTAGGATAAGGCAAACGGAGACCCGATTAGACCATTTTATATTACGGTTAATATAAGAATTCAGCGTAATTCTATCACATTTGTTCAACTTACGTCGCTCCTATTTCAGATAGCGTACTGGGCTATGCGGCATCTCAAAGCGCATGAAATGGCGAGTAAAATGCACTATTAAACTTCTAGGGTAAGGCAAACAGAGACCCGATTAGATCATTTTATATTACGGTTAATATAAGAATTC
>CAKAJE020001674.1:0-78016 GCA_916610135.2 Macropis europaea | reverse complement strand
TAGAAGTTTAATAGTGCATTTTACTCGCCATTCCACGCGCTTTAAGATGCCGCCTAGCCCAGTACGCTATCTGAAATAGGAGCGACGTATGTTGAACAAATGTGATAGAATTTCCCTGAATTCTTATATTAACCTTAATGTAAAATGATCTAATCGGGTCTCTGTTTGCCCGACCCTAGAAGTTTAATAGTGCATTTCACTCGTCATTTCATGCGCTTTGCGATGCCGCTTAGCCCAATAAGCTATCTGAAATAGGAGCGACGTAAATTGAACAAATGTGATAGAATTTCGCTGAATTCTTATATTAACCAAAATATAAAATGATCTAATCGGGTCTCTGATTGCCCTATCATAGAAGTTTAATAGTGCATTTTACTCGCCATTCCACGCGCTTTAAGATGCCGCATAGCCCAGTACGCTATCTGAAATAGGAACGACGTAAATTGAACTAATGTGATAGAATTTTGCTGAATTCTTAAATTAACCATAATATAAAATGATCTAATCGGGTCTCTGATTGCCCTACCCTTGAAGTTTAATAGTGCATTTTACTCGCCATTTCATGCGCTTTGAGATGCCGCTTAGCCCAATACGCTATCTGAAATAGGAACGACGTAAATTGAACTAATGTGATAGAATTTTGCTGAATTCTTAAATTAACCATAATATAAAATGATCTCTTCGGGTCTCTGATTGCCCTACCCTAGAAGTTTACTAGTGCATTTTACTCGCCATT
The DNA here is from genome assembly GCA_916610135.2 of Macropis europaea. Taxonomy (NCBI): domain Eukaryota; kingdom Metazoa; phylum Arthropoda; class Insecta; order Hymenoptera; family Melittidae; genus Macropis; species Macropis europaea. The sequence continues at coordinate 77,280 of CAKAJE020001674.1, read as the reverse complement.
TCATGCGCTTTGAGATGCCGCTTAGCCCAATACGCTATCTGAAATAGGAGCGACGTAAATTGAACAAATGTGATAGAATTTCGCTGAATTCTTAAATTAACCAAAATATAAAATGATCTAATCGGGTCTCTGTTTGCCCTACCCTAGAAGTTTAACAGTGCATTTTACTCGCCATTTCATGCGCTTTGAGATGCCGCTTAGCCCAATACGCTATCTGAAATAGGAGCGACGTAAATTGAACAAATGTGATAGAATTTCGCTGAATTCTTAAATTAACCATAATATAAAATGATCTAATGGGGTCTCTGTTTGCCCTACCCTAGAAGTTTAATAGTGCATTTTACTCGTTATTTCATGCGCTTTGAGATGCCGCTTAGCACAATACGCTATCTGAAATAGGAGCGATGTAAATTGATCAAATGTGATAGAATTTCGCTGAATTCTTTTATTAACCATAACGTAAAATGATCTAATCGGGTCTCTGTTCGCCCTAGCGTAGAAGCTTAATTGTGCATTTTATTCGTCATTTCATGCGCTTTGAGATGTCGCTTAGCCCAATACGCTATCTGAAATAGGAGCGACGTAAATTGAACAAATGTGATAGAATTTCGCTGAATCCTTATATTAACCAAAATATAAAATGATCTAATCGGGTCTCTGTTTGCCCTACCCTAGAAGTTTAATAGTGCATTTTACTCGACATTTCTTGCGCTTTGAGATGCCGCTTAGTCCAATACGCTATCTGAAATATCAGCGACGTAAATTGAACAAATGTGGGAGAATTTCGCTGAATTCTTATATTAACCAAAATATAAAATGATCTAATCAGGTCTCTGATTGCCCTATCATAGAAGTTTAGTAGTGCATTTTACTCGCCCTTCCACGCGCTTTGAGATACCGCCTAGCCCAGTACGCTATCTGAAATAGGAGCGACGTATGTTGAACAAATGTGATAGAATTTCCCTGAATTCTTATATTAACCTTAATGTAAAATGATCTAATCGGGTCTCTGTTTGCCCGACCCTAGAGGTTTAATAGTGCATTTCACTCGTCATTTCATGCGCTTTGCGATGCCGCTTAGCCCAATAAGCTATCTGGAATAGGAGCGACGTAAATTGAACAAATGTGATAGAATTTCGCTGAATTCTTATATTAACCAAAATATAAAATGATCTAATCGGGTCTCTGATTGCCCTATCATAGAAGTTTAATAGTGCATTGTACTCGCCATTCCACGCGCTTTAAGATGCCGCCTAGCCCAGTACGCTATCTGAAATAGGAGCGACGTATGTTGAACAAATGTGATAGAATTTCCCTGAATTCTTATATTAACCTTAATGTAAAATGATCTAATCGGGTCTCTGTTTGCCCGACCCTAGAAGTTTAATAGTGCATTTCACTCGTCATTTCATGCGCTTTGCGATGCCGCTTAGCCCAATAAGCTATCTGAAATAGGAGCGACGTAAATTGAACTAATGTGATAGAATTTTGCTGAATTCTTAAATTAACCATAATATAAAATGATCCCTTCGGGTCTCTGATTGCCCTACCCTAGAAGTTTACTAGTGCATTTTACTCGCCATTTCATGCGCTTTGAGATGCCGCTTAGCCCAATACGCTATCTGAAATAGGAGCGACGTAAATTGAACAAATGTGATAGAATTTCGCTGAATTCTTATATTAACCAAAATATAAAATGATCTAATCGGGTCTCTGTTTGCCCTACCCTAGAAGTTTAATAGTGCATTTTACTCGACATTTGTTGCGCTTTGAGATGCCGCTTAGTCCAATACGCTATCTGAAATATCAGCGACGTAAATTGAACAAATGTGAGAGAATTTCGCTGAATTCTTATATTAACCAAAATATAAAATGATCTAATCAGGTCTCTGATTGCCCTATCATAGAAGTTTAGTAGTGCATTTTACTCGCCCTTCCACGCGCTTTGAGATACCGCCTAGCCCAGTACGCTATCTGAAATAGGAGCGACGTAAGTTGAACAAATGTGATAGAATTTCGCTGAATTCTTAAATTAACCATAATATAAAATGATCTAATGGGGTCTCTGATTGCCCTACCCTAGAAGATTAATAGTGCATTTCTCTCGCCATTTCATGCGCATTGAGGTGCCGCTTAGCCCAATAAGCTATCTGAAATAGGAGCGACGCAAATTGAACAAATGTGATAGAATTTCGCTGAATTCTTATATTAACCAAAATATAAAATGATCTAATCGGGTCTCTGATTGCCCTATCATAGAAGTTTAATAGTGCATTTTACTCGCCATTCCACGCGCTTTAAGATGCCGCCTAGCCCAGTACGCTATCTGAAATAGGAGCGACGTATGTTGAACAAATGTGATAGAATTTCCCTGAATTCTTATATTAACCTTAATGTAAAATGATCTAATCGGGTCTCTGTTTGCCCGACCCTAGAAGTTTAATAGTGCATTTCACTCGTCATTTCATGCGCTTTGCGATGCCGCTTAGCCCAATAAGCTATCTGAAATAGGAGCGACGTAAATTGAACAAATGTGATAGAATTTCGCTGAATTCTTATATTAACCAAAATATAAAATGATCTAATCGGGTCTCTGATTGCCCTATCATAGAAGTTTAATAGTGAATTTTACTCGCCATTCCACGCGCTTTAAGATGCCGCATAGCCCAGTACGCTATCTGAAATAGGAACGACGTAAATTGAACTAATGTGATAGAATTTTGCTGAATTCTTAAATTAACCATAATATAAAATGATCTAATCGGGTCTCTGATTGCCCTACCCTTGAAGTTTAATAGTGCATTTTACACGCCATTTCATGCGCTTTGAGATGCCGCTTAGCCCAATACGCTATCTGAAATAGGAACGACGTAAATTGAACTAATGTGATAGAATTTTGCTGAATTCTTAAATTAACCATAATATAAAATGATCTCTTCGGGTCTCTGATTGCCCTACCCTAGAAGTTTACTAGTGCATTTTACTCGCCATTTCATGCGCTTTGAGATGCCGCTTAGCCCAATACGCTATCTGAAATAGGAGCGACGTAAATTGAACAAATGTGATAGAATTTCGCTGAATTCTTAAATTAACCAAAATATAAAATGATCTAATCGGGTCTCTGTTTGCCCTACCCTAGAAGTTTAACAGTGCATTTTACTCGCCATTTCATGCGCTTTGAGATGCCGCTTAGCCCAATACGCTATCTGAAATAGGAGCGACGTAAATTGAACAAATGTGATAGAATTTCGCTGAATTCTTAAATTAACCATAATATAAAATGATCTAATGGGGTCTCTGTTTGCCCTACCCTAGAAGTTTAATAGTGCATTTTACTCGTTATTTCATGCGCTTTGAGATGCCGCTTAGCACAATACGCTATCTGAAATAGGAGCGATGTAAATTGATCAAATGTGATAGAATTTCGCTGAATTCTTTTATTAACCATAACGTAAAATGATCTAATCGGGTCTCTGTTCGCCCTAGCGTAGAAGCTTAATTGTGCATTTTATTCGTCATTTCATGCGCTTTGAGATGTCGCTTAGCCCAATACGCTATCTGAAATAGGAGCGACGTAAATTGAACAAATGTGATAGAATTTCGCTGAATCCTTATATTAACCAAAATATAAAATGATCTAATCGGGTCTCTGTTTGCCCTACCCTAGAAGTTTAATAGTGCATTTTACTCGACATTTCTTGCGCTTTGAGATGCCGCTTAGTCCAATACGCTATCTGAAATATCAGCGACGTAAATTGAACAAATGTGGGAGAATTTCGCTGAATTCTTATATTAACCAAAATATAAAATGATCTAATCAGGTCTCTGATTGCCCTATCATAGAAGTTTAGTAGTGCATTTTACTCGCCCTTCCACGCGCTTTGAGATACCGCCTAGCCCAGTACGCTATCTGAAATAGGAGCGACGTATGTTGAACAAATGTGATAGAATTTCCCTGAATTCTTATATTAACCTTAATGTAAAATGATCTAATCGGGTCTCTGTTTGCCCGACCCTAGAAGTTTAATAGTGCATTTCACTCGTCATTTCATGCGCTTTGCGATGCCGCTTAACCCAATAAGCTATCTGAAATAGGAGCGACGTAAATTGAACAAATGTGATAGAATTTCGCTGAATTCTTATATTAACCAAAATATAAAATGATCTAATCGGGTCTCTGATTGCCCTATCATAGAAGTTTAATAGTGAATTTTACTAGCCATTCCACGCGCTTAAAGATGCCGCATAGCCCAGTACGCTATCTGAAATAAGAACGCCGTAAAATGAACTAATGTGATAGAATTTTGCTGAATTCTTAAATTAACCATAATATAAAATGATCTAATCGGGTCTCTGATTGCCCTACCCTAGAAGTTTACTAGTGCATTTTACTCGCCATTTCATGCGCTTTGAGATGCCGCTTAGCCCAATACGCTATCTGAAAGAGGAGCGACGTAAATTGAACACATGTGATAGAATTTCGCTGAATTCTTATATTAACCAAAATATAAAATGATCTAATCGGGTCTCTGATTGCCCTATCATAGAAGTTTAATAGTGCATTTTACTCGCCATTCCATGCGCTTTAAGATGCCGCCTAGCCCAGTACGCTATCTGAAATAGGAGCGACGTAAACTGAACAAATGTGATAGAATTTTGCTGAATTCTTAAATTAACCATAATATAAAATGATCTAGTCGGGTCTCTGATTGCCCTACCCTAGAAGTTTAATAGTGCATTTTACTCGCCATTTCATGCGCTTTGAGATGCCGCTTAGCCCAATACGCTATCTGAAATAGGAGCGACGTAAATTGAACAAATGTGAGAGAATTTCGCTGAATTCTTAAATTAACCATAATATAAAATGATCTTATCTGGTCTCTGTTTGCACTACCCTAGAAGTTTAATAGTGCATTTTACTCGACATTTCTTGCGCTTTGAGATGCCGCTTAGTCCAATACGCTATCTGAAATATCAGCGACGTAAATTGAACAAATGTGAGAGAATTTCGCTGAATTCTAATATTAACCAAAATATAAAATGATCTAATCGGGTCTCTGATTGCCCTATCATAGAAGTTTAGTAGTGCATTTTACTCGCCCTTCCACGCGCTTTGAGGTACCGCCTAGCCCAGTACGCTATCTGAAATAGGAGCGACATAAGTTGAACAAATGTGATAGAATTACGCTGAATTCTTATACTAACCGTAATATAAAATGATCTAATCGGGTCTCTGTTTGCCCTACCCTAGAAGTTTAACAGTGCATTTTACTTGTCATTTCATGCGCTTTGAGATGCCGCATAGCCCAATACGCTATCTGAAATAGGAATGACGTAAATTGAACAAATGTGATAGAATTTTTCTGAATCCTTAAATTAACCATAATATAAAATGATCTAATCGGGTCTCTGTTTGCCCTACCCTTGAAGTTTAACAGTGCATTTTACTCGCCATTCCACGCGCTTTAAGATGCCGCCTAGCCCAGTACGCTATCTGAAATAGGAGCGACGTAAATGGAACAAATGTGATAGAATTTCGCTGAATTCTTAAATTAACCAAAATACAAAATGATCTAATGGGGTCTCTGATTGCCCTACCCTAGAAGATTAATAGTGCATTTCACTCGCCATTTCATGCGCTTTGAGGTGCCGCCTAGCCCAATAAGCTATCTGAAATAGGAGCGACGTAAGTTGAACAAATGTGATAGAATTTCGCTGAATTCTTAAATTAACCATAATATAAAATGATCTAATGGGGTCTCTGTTTGCCCTACCCTAGAAGTTTCACATTGCATTTTACTTGTCATTTCATGCGCTTTGAGATGCCGCATAGCCCAATACGCTATCTGAAATAGGAATGACGTAAATTGAACAAATGTGATAGAATTTTTCTGAATCCTTAAATTAACCATAATATAAAATGATCTAATCGGGTCTCTGTTTGCCCTACCCTTGAAGTTTAACAGTGCATTTTACTCGCCATTCCACGCGCTTTAAGATGCCGCCTAGCCCAGTACGCTATCTGAAATAGGAGCGACGTAAATGGAACACATGTGATAGAATTTCGCTGAATTCTTAAATTAACCAAAATATAAAATGATCTAATGGGGTCTCTGATTGCCCTACCCTAGAAGATTAATAGTGCGTTTCACTCGCCATTTCATGCGCTTTGAGGTGCCGCCTAGCCCAATAAGCTATCTGAAATAGGAGCGACGTAAATTGAACAAATGTGATAGAATTTCGCTGAATTCTTATATTAACCAAAATATAAAATGATCTAATCGGGTCTCTGATTGCCCTATCATAGAAGTTTAATAGTGAATTTTACTCGCCATTCCACGCGCTTTAAGATGCCGCATAGCCCAGTACGCTATCTGAAATAGGAACGACGTAAATTGAACTAATGTGATAGAATTTTGCTGAATTCTTAAATTAACCATAATATAAAATGATCTAATCGGGTCTCTGATTGCCCTACCCTTGAAGTTTAATAGTGCATTTTACACGCCATTTCATGCGCTTTGAGATGCCGCTTAGCCCAATACGCTATCTGAAATAGGAACGACGTAAATTGAACTAATGTGATAGAATTTTGCTGAATTCTTAAATTAACCATAATATAAAATGATCTCTTCGGGTCTCTGATTGCCCTACCCTAGAAGTTTACTAGTGCATTTTACTCGCCATTTCATGCGCTTTGAGATGCCGCTTAGCCCAATACGCTATCTGAAATAGGAGCGACGTAAATTGAACAAATGTGATAGAATTTCGCTGAATTCTTAAATTAACCAAAATATAAAATGATCTAATCGGGTCTCTGTTTGCCCTACCCTAGAAGTTTAACAGTGCATTTTACTCGCCATTTCATGCGCTTTGAGATGCCGCTTAGCCCAATACGCTATCTGAAATAGGAGCGACGTAAATTGAACAAATGTGATAGAATTTCGCTGAATTCTTAAATTAACCATAATATAAAATGATCTAATGGGGTCTCTGTTTGCCCTACCCTAGAAGTTTAATAGTGCATTTTACTCGTTATTTCATGCGCTTTGAGATGCCGCTTAGCACAATACGCTATCTGAAATAGGAGCGATGTAAATTGATCAAATGTGATAGAATTTCGCTGAATTCTTTTATTAACCATAACGTAAAATGATCTAATCGGGTCTCTGTTCGCCCTAGCGTAGAAGCTTAATTGTGCATTTTATTCGTCATTTCATGCGCTTTGAGATGTCGCTTAGCCCAATACGCTATCTGAAATAGGAGCGACGTAAATTGAACAAATGTGATAGAATTTCGCTGAATCCTTATATTAACCAAAATATAAAATGATCTAATCGGGTCTCTGTTTGCCCTACCCTAGAAGTTTAATAGTGCATTTTACTCGACATTTCATGCGCTTTGAGATGCCGCTTAGTCCAATACGCTATCTGAAATATCAGCGACGTAAATTGAACAAATGTGGGAGAATTTCGCTGAATTCTTATATTAACCAAAATATAAAATGATCTAATCAGGTCTCTGATTGCCCTATCATAGAAGTTTAGTAGTGCATTTTACTCGCCCTTCCACGCGCTTTGAGATACCGCCTAGCCCAGTACGCTATCTGAAATAGGAGCGACGTATGTTGAACAAATGTGATAGAATTTCCCTGAATTCTTATATTAACCTTAATGTAAAATGATCTAATCGGGTCTCTGTTTGCCCGACCCTAGAAGTTTAATAGTGCATTTCACTCGTCATTTCATGCGCTTTGCGATGCCGCTTAACCCAATAAGCTATCTGAAATAGGAGCGACGTAAATTGAACAAATGTGATAGAATTTCGCTGAATTCTTATATTAACCAAAATATAAAATGATCTAATCGGGTCTCTGATTGCCCTATCATAGAAGTTTAATAGTGAATTTTACTAGCCATTCCACGCGCTTAAAGATGCCGCATAGCCCAGTACGCTATCTGAAATAGGAACGCCGTAAAATGAACTAATGTGATAGAATTTTGCTGAATTCTTAAATTAACCATAATATAAAATGATCTAATCGGGTCTCTGATTGCCCTACCCTAGAAGTTTACTAGTGCATTTTACTCGCCATTTCATGCGCTTTGAGATGCCGCTTAGCCCAATACGCTATCTGAAAGAGGAGCGACGTAAATTGAACACATGTGATAGAATTTCGCTGAATTCTTATATTAACCAAAATATAAAATGATCTAATCGGGTCTCTGATTGCCCTATCATAGAAGTTTAATAGTGCATTTTACTCGCCATTCCATGCGCTTTAAGATGCCGCCTAGCCCAGTACGCTATCTGAAATAGGAGCGACGTAAACTGAACAAATGTGATAGAATTTTGCTGAATTCTTAAATTAACCATAATATAAAATGATCTAGTCGGGTCTCTGATTGCCCTACCCTAGAAGTTTAATAGTGCATTTTACTCGCCATTTCATGCGCTTTGAGATGCCGCTTAGCCCAATACGCTATCTGAAATAGGAGCGACGTAAATTGAACAAATGTGAGAGAATTTCGCTGAATTCTTAAATTAACCATAATATAAAATGATCTTATCTGGTCTCTGTTTGCACTACCCTAGAAGTTTAATAGTGCATTTTACTCGACATTTCTTGCGCTTTGAGATGCCGCTTAGTCCAATACGCTATCTGAAATATCAGCGACGTAAATTGAACAAATGTGAGAGAATTTCGCTGAATTCTAATATTAACCAAAATATAAAATGATCTAATCGGGTCTCTGATTGCCCTATCATAGAAGTTTAGTAGTGCATTTTACTCGCCCTTCCACGCGCTTTGAGGTACCGCCTAGCCCAGTACGCTATCTGAAATAGGAGCGACGTAAGTTGAACAAATGTGATAGAATTACGCTGAATTCTTATACTAACCGTAATATAAAATGATCTAATCGGGTCTCTGTTTGCCCTACCCTAGAAGTTTAACAGTGCATTTTACTTGTCATTTCATGCGCTTTGAGATGCCGCATAGCCCAATACGCTATCTGAAATAGGAATGACGTAAATTGAACAAATGTGATAGAATTTTTCTGAATCCTTAAATTAACCATAATATAAAATGATCTAATCGGGTCTCTGTTTGCCCTACCCTTGAAGTTTAACAGTGCATTTTACTCGCCATTCCACGCGCTTTAAGATGCCGCCTAGCCCAGTACGCTATCTGAAATAGGAGCGACGTAAATGGAACAAATGTGATAGAATTTCGCTGAATTCTTAAATTAACCAAAATACAAAATGATCTAATGGGGTCTCTGATTGCCCTACCCTAGAAGCTTAATAGTGCATTTCACTCGCCATTTCATGCGCTTTGAGGTGCCGCCTAGCCCAATAAGCTATCTGAAATAGGAGCGACGCAAATTGAACAAATGTGATAGAATTTCGCTGAATTCTTATATTAACCAAAATATAAAATGATCTAATCGGGTCTCTGATTGCCCTATCATAGAAGTTTAATAGTGAATTTTACTCGCCATTCCACGCGCTTTAAGATGCCGCATAGCCCAGTACGCTATCTGAAATAGGAACGACGTAAATTGAACTAATGTGATAGAATTTTGCTGAATTCTTAAATTAACCATAATATAAAATGATCCCTTCGGGTCTCTGATTGCCCTACCCTAGAAGTTTACTAGTGCATTTTACTCGCCATTTCATGCGCTCTGAGATGCCGCTTAGCCCAATACGCTATCTGAAATAGGAGCGACGTAAATTGAACAAATGTGATAGAATTTCGCTGAATTCTTATATTAACCAAAATATAAAATGATCTAATCGGGTCTCTGTTTGCCCTACCCTAGAAGTTTAATAGTGCATTTTACTCGACATTTGTTGCGCTTTGAGATGCCGCTTAGTCCAATACGCTATCTGAAATATCAGCGACGTAAATTGAACAAATGTGAGAGAATTTCGCTGAATTCTTATATTAACCAAAATATAAAATGATCTAATCAGGTCTCTGATTGCCCTATCATAGAAGTTTAGTAGTGCATTTTACTCGCCCTTCCACGCGCTTTGAGATACCGCCTAGCCCAGTACGCTATCTGAAATAGGAGCGACGTAAGTTGAACAAATGTGATAGAATTTCGCTGAATTCTTAAATTAACCATAATATAAAATGATCTAATGGGGTCTCTGTTTGCCCTACCCTAGAAGTTTCACATTGCATTTTACTTGTCATTTCATGCGCTTTGAGATGCCGCATAGCCCAATACGCTATCTGAAATAGGAATGACGTAAATTGAACAAATGTGATAGAATTTTTCTGAATCCTTAAATTAACCATAATATAAAATGATCTAATCGGGTCTCTGTTTGCCCTACCCTTGAAGTTTAACAGTGCATTTTACTCGCCATTCCACGCGCTTTAAGATGCCGCCTAGCCCAGTACGCTATCTGAAATAGGAGCGACGTAAATGGAACACATGTGATAGAATTTCGCTGAATTCTTAAATTAACCAAAATATAAAATGATCTAATGGGGTCTCTGATTGCCCTACCCTAGAAGATTAATAGTGCGTTTCACTCGCCATTTCATGCGCTTTGAGGTGCCGCCTAGCCCAATAAGCTATCTGAAATAGGAGCGACGTAAATTGAACAAATGTGATAGAATTTCGCTGAATTCTTATATTAACCAAAATATAAAATGATCTAATCGGGTCTCTGATTGCCCTATCATAGAAGTTTAATAGTGAATTTTACTCGCCATTCCACGCGCTTTAAGATGCCGCATAGCCCAGTACGCTATCCGAAATAGGAATGACGTAAATTGAACAAATGTGATAGAATTTTTCTGAATTCTTAAATTAACCATAATATAAAATGATCTAATCGGGTCTCTTTTTGCCCTACCCTTGAAGTTTAATAGTGCATTTTACTCGCCATTCCACGCGCTTTAAGATGCCGCCTAGCCCAGTACGCTATCTGAAATAGGAGCGACGTAAATGGAACAAATGTGATAGAATTTCGCTGAATTCTTATATTAACCATAATATAAAATGATCTAATGGGGTCTCTGTTTGCCCTACCCTAGAAGTTTAATAGTGCATTTTACTCGTTATTTCATGCGCTTTGAGATGCCGCTTAGCACAATACGCTATCTGAAATAGGAGCGATGTAAATTGATCAAATGTGATAGAATTTCGCTGAATTCTTTTATTAACCATAACGTAAAATGATCTAATCGGGTCTCTGTTCGCCCTAGCGTAGAAGCTTAATTGTGCATTTTATTCGTCATTTCATGCGCTTTGAGATGCCGCTTAGCCCAATACGCTATCTGAAATAGGAGCGACGTAAATTGAACAAATGTGATAGAATTTCGCTGAATTCTTATATTAACCAAAATATAAAGTGATCTAATCGGGTCTCTGTTTGCCCTACCCTAGAAGTTTAACAGTGCATTTTACTCGTCATTTCATGCGCTTTGAGATGCCGGATAGCCCAATACGCTATCCGAAATAGGAATGACGTAAATTGAACAAATGTGATAGAATTTCGCTGAATTATTATATAACCAAAATATAAAATGATCTAATCGGGTCTCTGATTGCCCTATCATAGAAGTTTAATAGTGAATTTTACTCGCCATTCCACGCGCTTTAAGATGCCGCTTAGCCCAATACGCTATCTGCAATAGGAGCGACGTAAATTGAACAAATGTGATAGAATTTCGCTGAATTCTTAAATTAACCATAATATAAAATGATCTAATGGGGTCTCTGATTGCCCTACCCTAGAAGATTAATAGTGCATTTCACTCGCCATTTCATGCGCTTTGAGGTGCCGCTTAGCCCAATAAGCTATCTGAAATAGGAGCGACGCAAATTGAACAAATGCGATAGAATTTCGCTGAATTCTTATATTAACCAAAATATAAAATGATCTAATCGGGTCTCTGATAGCCCTATCATAGAAGTTTAATAGTGCATTTTACTCGCCATTCCACGCGCTTTAAGATGCCGCCTAGCCCAGTACGCTATCTGAAATAGGAGCGACGTATGTTGAACAAATGTGATAGAATTTCCCTGAATTCTTATATTAACCTTAATGTAAAATGATCTAATCGGGTCTCTGTTTGCCCGACCCTAGAAGTTTAATAGTGCATTTCACTCGTCATTTCATGCGCTTTGCGATGCCGCTTAGCCCAATAAGCTATCTGAAATAGGAGCGACGTAAATTGAACAAATGTGATAGAATTTCGCTGAATTCTTATATTAACCAAAATATAAAATGATCTAATCGGGTCTCTGATTGCCCTATCATAGAAGTTTAATAGTGAATTTTACTCGCCATTCCACGCGCTTTAAGATGCCGCATAGCCCAGTACGCTATCTGAAATAGGAACGACGTAAAATGAACTAATGTGATAGAATTTTGCTGAATTCTTAAATTAACCATAATATAAAATGATCTAATCGTGTCTCTGATTGCCCTACCCTAGAAGTTTACTAGTGCATTTTACTCGCCATTTCATGCGCTTTGAGATGCCGCTTAGCCCAATACGCTATCTGAAAGAGGAGCGACGTAAATTGAACAAATGTGATAGAATTTCGCTGAATTCTTATATTAACCAAAATATAAAATGATCTAATCGGGTCTCTGATTGCCCTATCATAGAAGTTTAATAGTGCATTTTACTCGCCATTCCATGCGCTTTAAGATGCCGCCTAGCCCAGTACGCTATCTGAAATAGTAGCGACGTAAACTGAACAAATGTGATAGAATTTTGCTGAATTCTTAAATTAACCATAATATAAAATGATCTAATCGGGTCTCTGATTGCCCTACCCTAGAAGTTTAATAGTGCATTTTACTCGCCATTTCATGCGCTTTGAGATGCCGCTTAGCCCAATACGCTATCTGAAATAGGAGCGACGTAAATTGAACAAATGTGAGAGAATTTCGCTGAATTCTTAAATTAACCATAATATAAAATGATCTTATCTGGTCTCTGTTTGCACTACCCTAGAAGTTTAATAGTGCATTTTACTCGACATTTCTTGCGCTTTGAGATGCCGCTTAGTCCAATACGCTATCTGAAATATCAGCGACGTAAATTGAACAAATGTGAGAGAATTTCGCTGAATTCTTATATTAACCAAAATATAAAATGATCTAATCGGGTCTCTGATTGCCCTATCATAGAAGTTTAGTAGTGCATTTTACTCGCCCTTCCACGCGCTTTGAGATACCGCCTAGCCCAGTACGCTATCTGAAATAGGAGCGACGTAAGTTGAACAAATGTGATAGAATTACGCTGAATTCTTATACTAACCGTAATATAAAATGATCTAATCGGGTCTCTGTTTGCCCTACCCTAGAAGTTTAACAGTGCATTTTACTTGTCATTTCATGCGCTTTGAGATGCCGCATAGCCCAATACGCTATCTGAAATAGGAATGACGTAAATTGAACAAATGTGATAGAATTTTTCTGAATCCTTAAATTAACCATAATATAAAATGATCTAATCGGGTCTCTGTTTGCCCTACCCTTGAAGTTTAATAGTGCATTTTACTCGCCATTCCACGCGCTTTAAGATGCCGCCTAGCCCAGTACGCTATCTGAAATAGGAGCGACGTAAATGGAACAAATGTGATAGAATTTTGCTGAATTCTTAAATTAACCATAATATAAAATGATCCCTTCGGGTCTCTGATTGCCCTATCATAGAAGTTTAATAGTGCATTTTACTCGCCATTCCACGCGCTTTAAGATGCCGCCTAGCCCAGTACGCTATCTGAAATAGGAGCGACGTATGTTGAACAAATGTGATAGAATTTCCCTGAATTCTTATATTAACCTTAATGTAAAATGATCTAATCGGGTCTCTGATTGCCCTATCATAGAAGTTTAATAGTGAATTTTACTCGCCATTCCACGCGCTTTAAGATGCCGCATAGCCCAGTACGCTATCTGAAATAGGAGCGACGTAAATTGAACAAATGTGATAGAATTTCGCTGAATTCTTATATTAACCAAAATATAAAATGATCTAATCGGGTCTCTGTTTGCCCTACCCTAGAAGTTTAATAGTGCATTTTACTCGACATTTGTTGCGCTTTGAGATGCCGCTTAGTCCAATACGCTATCTGAAATATCAGCGACGTAAATTGAACAAATGTGAGAGAATTTCGCTGAATTCTTATATTAACCAAAATATAAAATGATCTAATCAGGTCTCTGATTGCCCTATCATAGAAGTTTAGTAGTGCATTTTACTCGCCCTTCCACGCGCTTTGAGATACCGCCTAGCCCAGTACGCTATCTGAAATAGGAGCGACGTAAGTTGAACAAATGTGATAGAATTTCGCTGAATTCTTAAATTAACCATAATATAAAATGATCTAATGGGGTCTCTGATTGCCCTACCCTAGAAGATTAATAGTGCATTTCACTCGCCATTTCATGCGCTTTGAGGTGCCGCTTAGCCCAATAAGCTATCTGAAATAGGAGCGACGCAAATTGAACAAATGTGATAGAATTTCGCTGAATTCTTATATTAACCAAAATATAAAATGATCTAATCGGGTCTCTGATTGCCCTATCATAGAAGTTTAACAGTGCATTTTACTCGCCATTCCACGCGCTTTAAGATGCCGCCTAGCCCAGTACGCTATCTGAAATAGGAGCGACGTATGTTGAACAAATGTGATAGAATTTCCCTGAATTCTTATATTAACCTTAATGTAAAATGATCTAATCGGGTCTCTGTTTGCCCGACCCTAGAAGTTTAATAGTGCATTTCACTCGTCATTTCATGCGCTTTGCGATGCCGCTTAGCCCAATAAGCTATCTGAAATAGGAGCGACGTAAATTGAACGAATGTGATAGAATTTCGCTGAATTCTTATATTAACCAAAATATAAAATGATCTAATCGGGTCTCTGATTGCCCTATCATAGAAGTTTAATAGTGAATTTTACTCGCCATTCCACGCGCTTTAAGATGCCGCATAGCCCAGTACGCTATCTGAAATAGGAACGACGTAAATTGAACTAATGTGATAGAATTTTGCTGAATTCTTAAATTAACCATAATATAAAATGATCTAATCGGGTCTCTGATTGCCCTACCCTAGAAGTTTACTAGTGCATTTTACACGCCATTTCATGCGCTTTGAGATGCCGCTTAGCCCAATACGCTATCTGAAACAGGAACGACGTAAATTGAACTAATGTGATAGAATTTTGCTGAATTCTTAAATTAACCATAATATAAAATGATCCCTTCGGGTCTCTGATTGCCCTACCCTAGAAGTTTACTAGTGCATTTTACTCGCCATTTCATGCGCTTTGAGATGCCGCTTAGCCCAATACGCTATCTGAAATAGGAGCGACGTAAATTGAACAAATGTGATAGAATTTCGCTGAATTCTTATATTAACCAAAATATAAAATGATCTAATCGGGTCTCTGTTTGCCCTACCCTAGAAGTTTAATAGTGCATTTTACTCGACATTTGTTGCGCTTTGAGATGCCGCTTAGTCCAATACGCTATCTGAAATATCAGCGACGTAAATTGAACAAATGTGAGAGAATTTCGCTGAATTCTTATATTAACCAAAATATAAAATGATCTAATCAGGTCTCTGATTGCCCTATCATAGAAGTTTAGTAGTGCATTTTACTCGCCCTTCCACGCGCTTTGAGATACCGCCTAGCCCAGTACGCTATCTGAAATAGGAGCGACGTAAGTTGAACAAATGTGATAGAATTTCGCTGAATTCTTAAATTAACCATAATATAAAATGATCTAATGGGGTCTCTGATTGCCCTACCCTAGAAGATTAATAGTGCATTTCACTCGCCATTTCATGCGCTTTGAGGTGCCGCTTAGCCCAATAAGCTATCTGAAATAGGAGCGACGCAAATTGAACAAATGTGATAGAATTTCGCTGAATTCTTATATTAACCAAAATATAAAATGATCTAATCGGGTCTCTGATTGCCCTATCATAGAAGTTTAATAGTGCATTTTACTCGCCATTCCACGCGCTTTAAGATGCCGCCTAGCCCAGTACGCTATCTGAAATAGGAGCGACGTATGTTGAACAAATGTGATAGAATTTCCCTGAATTCTTATATTAACCTTAATGTAAAATGATCTAATCGGGTCTCTGTTTGCCCTATTATAGAAGTTTAGTAGTGCATTTTACTCGCCCTTCCACGCGCTTTGAGATACCGCCTAGCCCAGTACGCTATCTGAAATAGGAGCGAGGTAAGTTGAACAAATGTGATAGAATTTCGCTGAATTCTTAAATTAACCATAATATAAAATGATCTAATGGGGTCTCTGATTGCCCTACCCTAGAAGATTAATAGTGCATTTCACTCGCCATTTCATGCGCTTTGAGGTGCCGCTTAGCCCAATAAGCTATCTGAAATAGCAGCGACGTAAATTGAACAAATGTGATAGAATTTCGCTGAATTCTTATATTAACCAAAATATAAAATGATCTAATCGGGTCTCTGATTGCCCTATCATAGAAGTTTAATAGTGAATTTTACTCGCCATTCCACGCGCTTTAAGATGCCGCATAGCCCAGTACGCTATCTGAAATAGGAACGACGTAAAATGAACTAATGTGATAGAATTTTGCTGAATTCTTAAATTAACCATAATATAAAATGATCTAATCGGGTCTCTGATTGCCCTACCCTAGAAGTTTACTAGTGCATTTTACTCGCCATTTCATGCGCTTTGAGATGCCGATTAGCCCAATACGCTATCTGAAAGAGGAGCGACGTAAATTGAACAAATGTGATAGAATTTCGCTGAATTCTTATATTAACCAAAATATAAAATGATCTAATCGGGTCTCTGATTGCCCTATCATAGAAGTTTAATAGTGCATTTTACTCGCCATTCCATGCGCTTTAAGATGCCGCCTAGCCCAGTACGCTATCTGAAATAGGAGCGACGTAAACTGAACAAATGTGATAGAATTTTGCTGAATTCTTAAATTAACCATAATATAAAATGATCTAGTCGGGTCTCTGATTGCCCTACCCTAGAAGTTTAATAGTGCATTTTACTCGCCATTTCATGCGCTTTGAGATGCCGCTTAGCCCAATACGCTATCTGAAATAGGAGCGACGTAAATTGAACAAATGTGAGAGAATTTCGCTGAATTCTTAAATTAACCATAATATAAAATGATCTTATCTGGTCTCTGTTTGCACTACCCTAGAAGTTTAATAGTGCATTTTACTCGACATTTCTTGCGCTTTGAGATGCCGCTTAGTCCAATACGCTATCTGAAATATCAGCGACGTAAATTGAACAAATGTGAGAGAATTTCGCTGAATTCTTATATTAACCAAA
This sequence comes from Macropis europaea, assembly GCA_916610135.2. NCBI lineage: Eukaryota > Metazoa > Arthropoda > Insecta > Hymenoptera > Melittidae > Macropis > Macropis europaea. The sequence goes on along the minus strand of CAKAJE020001674.1, from coordinate 59,928 downwards.
ATATAAAATGATCTAATCGGGTCTCTGATTGCCCTATCATAGAAGTTTAGTAGTGCATTTTACTCGCCCTTCCACGCGCTTTGAGATACCGCCTAGCCCAGTACGCTATCTGAAATAGGAGCGACGTAAGTTGAACAAATGTGATAGAATTACGCTGAATTCTTATACTAACCGTAATATAAAATGATCTAATCGGGTCTCTGTTTGCCCTACCCTAGAAGTTTAACAGTGCATTTTACTCGTCATTTCATGCGCTTTGAGATGCCGCATAGCCCAATACGCTATCTGAAATAGGAATGACGTAAATTGAACAAATGTGATAGAATTTTTCTGAATCCTTAAATTAACCATAATATAAAATGATCTAATCGGGTCTCTGTTTGCCCTACCCTTGAAGTTTAATAGTGCATTTTACTCGCCATTCCACGCGCTTTAAGATGCCGCCTAGCCCAGTACGCTATCTGAAATAGGAGCGACGTAAATGGAACAAATGTGATAGAATTTCGCTGAATTCTTAAATTAACCATAATATAAAATGATCTAATGGGGTCTCTGATTGCCCTACCCTAGAAGATTAATAGTGCATTTCACTCGCCATTTCATGCGCTTTGAGGTGCCGCTTAGCCCAATAAGCTATCTGAAATAGGAGCGACGCAAATTGAACAAATGTGATAGAATTTCGCTGAATTCTTATATTAACCAAAATATAAAATGATCTAATGGGGTCTCTGATTGCCCTATCATAGAAGTCTGATAGTGTATTTTACTCGACATTCCACGCGCTTTAAGTTGCCGCCTGGCCCAGTACGCTATCTGAAATAGGAGCTACGTATGTTGAACAAATGTGACAGAATTACGCTGCATTCTTATATTAACCGTAATATAAAATGATCTAATCGGGTCTCTGTTTGCCTTATCCTAGAAGTTTAATAGTGCATTTTACTCGCCATTCCACGCGCTTTAAGATGCCGCCTAGCCCAGGACGATATCTGAAATAGGAGCTACGTAAGTTGAACAAATGTGACAGAGTTACGCTGAATTCTTATATTAACCGCAATATAAAATGATCTAATCGGGTCTCTGTTTGCCTACCCTAGAAGTTTAGTAGTGCATTTTACTCGCCATGTCTTGCGCTTTGAGATGCAGCTTACCCCAATACGCTATCTGAAATAGGAGCGACGTAAATTGAACAAATGTGATAGAATTTCGCTGAATTCTTAAATTAACCATAATATAAAATGATCTTATCGGGACTCTGTTTGCCCTACCCTAGAAGTTTAATAGTGCAGTTTAATCGCCATTTCATGGTCTTTGAGATGCCGCTTAGCCCAATACGCTATCTGAAATAGGAGCGACGTAAATTGAACAAATGTGATAGAATTACTCTGAATTCTTATATTAACCGTAATATAAAATGATCTAATCGGGCCTCTGATTGCCCTAGCATAGAAGTTTAATAGTGCATTTTACTCGCCATTCCGCGCGCTTTAGGATGCCGCCTAGCCCAGTACGCTGTCTGAAATAGGAGCGACGTAAATTGAACAAATGTGATAGAATTTTGCTGAATTCTTAAATTAACCATAATATAAAATGATCTAATCGGGTCTCTGTTTGCCCTACCCTAGAAGTTTAATAGTGCATTTCACTCGTCACTTCATGCGCTTTGAGATGCCGCTAAGCACAATAAGCTATCTGTAATAGGAGCGACGTAAATTGAGCAAATGTGATAGAATTTCGCTGAATTCTTTTATTAACCAAAATGTAAAATGATCTAATCGGGTCTCTGATTGCCCTATCATAGAAGTTTAAGAGTGCATTTTACTCGCCATTTCTTTCGCTTGGCGATGCCTCATAGCCCAATACGCTATCTGAAATATCAGCGACGTAAGTTGAACAAATGTGATAGAATTTCGCTGAATTCTTTTATTAAACAAAATATAAAATGATCTAATCGGGTCTCTGATTGCCCTATCATAGAAGTTTAATAGTGCATTTTACTCGCCATTTCATGCGCTTTGAGATGCCACTTAGCTCAATACGCTATCTGCAATAGGAGCGACGTAAGTTGAACAAATGTGATAGAATTTCGCTGAATTCTTTTATTAACCAAAATGTAAAATGATCTAATCGGGTCTCTGTTCGCCCTCGCCTAGAAGTTTAATAGTGCATTTTATTCGCCATTTCATGCGCTTTGAGATGCCGCTTAGCCCAATACGCTATCTGAAATAGCAGCGACGTAAATTAAACAAATGTGATAGAATGTCCCTGAAATCTTATGTTACACAAAATGTAAAATGATCTAATCGGGTCTCTGATTGCCCTATCATGGAAGATTAGTAGTGCATTTTACTCACCCTTCCACGCGCTTTAAGATGCCGCCTAGCCCAGTACGCTACCTGAAATAGGAGCGACGTAAATTGAACAAATGTGATAGAATTTTGCTTAATTCTTAAATTAACCATAATATAAAATGATCTAATCGGGTTTCTGTTCGCCCTACCCCAGAAGTTTAATAGAGCATTTCACTCGTCAATCCATGCGCATTGAGGTGCCGCTTAGCCCAATACGCTATCTGAAATAGGAGCGACGTAAATTGAACAAATGTAATAGAATTTCGCTGAATTCTTATATTAACCAAAATATAAAATGATCTAATCGGGTCTCTGTTTGCCTTATCCTAGAAGTTTAGTAGTGCATTATACTCGCCATTTCATGCGCTATTAGATGCCGCTTAGCCCAGGACGCTATCTGAAATAGGAACGGCGTAAATTGAACAAATGTGATAGAATTTTGCTGAATTCTTAAATTAACCATAATATAAAATGATCTAATCGGGTTTCTGTTCGCCCTACCCCAGAAGTTTAATAGAGCATTTCACTCGTCAATCCATGCGCATTGAGGTGCCGCTTAGCCCAATACGCTATCTGAAATAGGAGCGACGTAAATTGAACAAATGTAATAGAATTTCGCTGAATTCTTATATTAACCAAAATATAAAATGATCTAATCGGGTCTCTGATTGCCCTATCATAGAAGTTTAATATTGCATTTTACTCGCCATTCCACGCGCTTTCAGATGCCGCCTAGCTCAGTACGCTATCTGAAATAGGAGCGACGCAAATTGAACAAATGTGATAGAATTTCGCTGAATTCTTATATTAACCAAAATATAAAATGATCTAATGGGGTCTCTCATTGCCCTATCATAGAAGTCTGATAGTGTATTTTACTCGACATTCCACGCGCTTTAAGTTGCCGCCTGGCCCAGTACGCTATCTGAAATAGGAGCTACGTATGTTGAACAAATGTGACAGAATTACGCTGAATTCTTATATTAACCGTAATATAAAATGATCTAATCGGGTCTCTGTTTGCCTTATCCTAGAAGTTTAATAGTGCATTTTACTCGCCATTCCACGCGCTTTAAGATGCCGCCTAGCCCAGGACGATATCTGAAATAGGAGCTACGTAAGTTGAACAAATGTGACAGAGTTACGCTGAATTCTTATATTAACCGCAATATAAAATGATCTAATCGGGTCTCTGTTTGCCTACCCTAGAAGTTTAGTAGTGCATTTTACTCGCCATGTCTTGCGCTTTGAGATGCAGCTTACCCCAATACGCTATCTGAAATAGGAGCGACGTAAATTGAACAAATGTGATAGAATTTCGCTGAATTCTTAAATTAACCATAATATAAAATGATCTTATCGGGACTCTGTTTGCCCTACCCTAGAAGTTTAATAGTGCATTTTAATCGCCATTTCATGGTCTTTGAGATGCCGCTTAGCCCAATACGCTATCTGAAATAGGAGCGACGTAAATTGAACAAATGTGATAGAATTACTCTGAATTCTTATATTAACCGTAATATAAAATGATCTAATCGGGTCTCTGATTGCCCTATCATAGAAGTTTAATAGTGCATTTTACTCGCTTTCCACGCGCTTTAAGATGCCGCCTAGCCCAGTACGCTATCTGAAATAGGAGCGACGTAAATTGAACAAATGTGGTAGAATTTCCCTGAAATCTTATATTAAACAAAATATAAAATGATCTAATCGGGCCTCTGATTGCCCTAGCATAGAAGTTTAATAGTGCATTTTACTCGCCATTTCTTTCGCTTGGCGATGCCTCATAGCCCAATACGCTATCTGAAATATCAGCGACGTAAATTGAGCAAATGTGATAGAATTTCGCTGAATTCTTTTATTAAACAAAATATAAAATGATCTAATCGGGTCTCTGATTGCCCTATCATAGAAGTTTAATAGTGCATTTTACTCGCCATTTCATGCGCTTTGAGATGCCACTTAGCTCAATACGCTATCTGCAATAGGAGCGACGTAAGTTGAACAAATGTGATAGAATTTCGCTGAATTCTTTTATTAACCAAAATGTAAAATGATCTAATCGGGTCTCTGTTCGCCCTCGCCTAGAAGTTTAATAGTGCATTTTATTCGCCATTTCATGCGCTTTGAGATGCCGCTTAGCCCAATACGCTATCTGAAATAGCAGCGACGTAAATTAAACAAATGTGATAGAATGTCCCTGAAATCTTATGTTACACAAAATGTAAAATGATCTAATCGGGTCTCTGATTGCCCTATCATGGAAGATTAGTAGTGCATTTTACTCACCCTTCCACGCGCTTTAAGATGCCGCCTAGCCCAGTACGCTACCTGAAATAGGAGCGACGTAAATTGAACAAATGTGATAGAATTTTGCTTAATTCTTAAATTAACCATAATATAAAATGATCTAATCGGGTTTCTGTTCGCCCTACCCCAGAAGTTTAATAGAGCATTTCACTCGTCAATCCATGCGCATTGAGGTGCCGCTTAGCCCAATACGCTATCTGAAATAGGAGCGACGTAAATTGAACAAATGTAATAGAATTTCGCTGAATTCTTATATTAACCAAAATATAAAATGATCTAATCGGGTCTCTGATTGCCCTATCATAGAAGTTTAATATTGCATTTTACTCGCCATTCCACGCGCTTTCAGATGCCGCCTAGCTCAGTACGCTATCTGAAATAGGAGCGACGAAAGATGAACAAATGTGATAGAATTTCGCTGAATTCTTATATTAACCAAAATATAAAATGATCTAATCGGGTCTCTGATTGCCCTATCATAGAAGTTTAATAGTGAATTTTACTCGCCATTCCACGCGCTTTAAGATGCCGCATAGCCCAGTACGCTATCTGAAATAGGAGCGACGTTAACTGAACAAATGTGATAGAATTTTGCTGAATTCTTAAATTAACCATAATGTAAAGTGATCTAATCCGGTCTCTGTTCGCCCTAGCCTAGAAGTTGAATAGCTCATTTTATTCGCCATTTCATGCGCTTTGAGATGCCGGTTAGCCCAATACGCTATCTGAAATAGGAGCGACGTAAGTTGAACAAATGTGATAGAATTTCCCTGAAATCTTATATTAACCTTAATGTAAAATGATCTAATTGGGTCTTTCTTCGACCAACCCTAGAAGTTTAATAGTGCATTTCACTCGTCACTTCATGCGCTTTGAGATGCCGCTAAGCACAATAAGCTATCTGTAATAGGAGCGACGTAAATTGAGCAAATGTGATAGAATTTCGCTGAATTCTTTTATTAAGCAAAATGTAAAATGATCTAATCGGGTCTCTGTTCGCCCTCGCCTAGAAGTTTAATAGTGCATTTTATTCGCCATTTCATGCGCTTTGAGATGCCGCTTAGCCCAATACGCTATCTGAAATATCAACGACGTAAGTTGAACAAATGTGATAGAATTTCCCTGTAATCTTATATTAAACATAATATAAAATGATCTAATCGGGTCTCTGATTGCCCTATCATAGAAGTTTAAGAGTGCATTTTACTCGCCATTTCATGCGCTATTAGATGCCGCTTAGCCCAGGACGCTATCTGAAATAGGAACGACGTAAATTGAACAAATGTGATAGAATTTTGCTGAATTCTTAAATTAACCATAATATAAAATGATCTAATCGGGTCTCTGTTTGCCCTACCCTAGAAGTTTAATAGTGCATTTCACTCGTCATTTCATGCGCTTTGAGATGCCGCTAAGCCCAATAAGCTGTCTGTAATAGGAGCGACGTAACTTGAACAAATGTGATAGCATTACGCTGAATTCTTATATTAACCAAAATATTAAATGATCCAATCGGGTCTCTGATTGCCCTATCATAGAAGTTTAATAGTGCATTTTACTCGCCTTTCCACGCGCTTTAAGATGCCGCCTAGCCCAGTGCGCTATCTGAAATAGGAGCGACGTAAATTGAACAAATGTGATAGAATTTCCCTGAAATCTTATATTAAACAAAATATAAAATGATCTAATCGGGTCTCTGATTGCCGTAGCATAGAAGTTTAATAGTGCATTTTACTCGCCATTCCGCGCGCTTTAGGATGCCGCCTAGCCCAGTACGCTATCTGAAATTGGAGCGACGTAAATTGAACAAATGTGATAGAATTTTGCTGAATTCTTAAATTAACCATAATATAAAATGATCTAATCGGGTCTCTGTTTGCTCTACCCTAGAAGTTTAATAGTGCATTTCACTCGTCACTTCATGCGCTTTGAGATGCCGCTAAGCACAATAAGCTATCTGTAATAGGAGCGACGTAAATTGAGCAAATGTGATAGAATGTCCCTGAAATCTTATATTAAACAAAATGTAAAATGATCTAATCGGGTCTCTGATTGCCCTATCATAGAAGTTTAAGAGTGCATTTTACTCGCCATTTCTTGCGCTTTGCGATGCCGCATAGCCCAATACGCTATCTGAAATATCAGCGACGTAAGTTGAGCAAATGTGATAGAATTTCGCTGATTTCTTTTATTAAACAAAATATAAAATGATCTAATCGGGTCTCTGATTGCCCTATCATAGAAGTTTAATAGTGCATTTTACTCGCCATTTCATGCGCTGTGAGATGCCACTTAGCTCAATACGCTATCTGCAATAGGAGCGACGTAAGTTGAACAAATGTGATAGAATTTCGCTGAATTCTTTTATTAACCATAATGTAAAATGATCTAATCGGGTCTCTGTTCGCCCTAGCCTAGAAGTTTAATAGCTCATTTTATTCGCCATTTCATGCGCTTTGAGATGCCGCTTAGCCCAATACGCTATCTGAAATAGGAGCGACGTAAATTGAACAAATGTGATAGAATTTCCCTGAATTCTTATATTAACCTTAATGTAAAATGATCTAATTGGGTCTTTCTTCGACCAACCCTAGAAGTTTAATAGTGCATTTCACTCGTCACTTCATGCGCTTTGAGATGCCGCTAAGCACAATAAGCTATCTGTAATAGGAGCGACGTAAATTGAAAAAATGTGATAGAATTTCGCTGAATTCTTATATTAACCAAAATATAAAATGACCTAATCGGGTCTCTGCTTGCCCTATCATAGTAGTTTAGTAGTGCTTTTTACTCGCCATTCCACGCGCTTTAAGATGCCACCTAGCCCAGTACGCTATCTGAAATAGGAGCGACGTACGTTGAACAAATGTGATAGAATTACGCTGAATTCTTAAATTAACCATAATATAAAATGATCTAATCGGGTCTCTGATTGCCCTATCATAGAAGTTTAATAGTGCATTTTACTCGCCTTTCCACGCGCTTTAAGATGCCGCCTAGCCCAGTACGCTATCTGAAATAGGAGCGACGTAAATTGAACAAATGTGATAGAATTTCCCTGAAATCTTATATTAAACAAAATATAAAATGATCTAATCGGGTCTCTGATTGCCCTAGCATAGAAGTTTAATAGTGCATTTTACTCGCCATTCCGCGCGCTTTAGGATGCCACCTAGCCCAGTACGCTATCTGGAATAGGAGCGACGTAAATTGAACAAATGTGATAGAATTCTGCTGAATTCTTAAATCAACCATAATATAAAATGATCTAATCGGGTCTCTGTTTGCCCTACCCTAGAAGTTTAATAGTGCATTTCACTCGTCACGTCATGCGCTTTGAGCTGCCGCTAAGCACAATAAGCTATCTGTAATAGGAGCGACGTAAATTGAGCAAATGTGATAGAATTTCGCTGAATTCTTTAATTAACCAAAATGTAAAATGATCTAATCGGGTCTCTGTTCGCCCTCGCCTAGAAGTTTAATAGTGCATTTTATTCGCCATTCCACGCGCTTTAAGATGCCGCATTGCCCAGTACCCTATCTGAAATAGGAACGACGTAAATTGAACTAATGTGATAGAATTTTGCTGAATTCTTAAATTAACCATAATATAAAATGATCTAATCGGGTCTCTGATTGCCCTACCCTTGAAGTTTACTAGTGCATTTTACACGCCATTTCATGCGCTTTGAGATGCCGCTTAGCCCAATACGCTATCTGAAATAGGAACGACGTAAATTGAACTAATGTGATAGAATTTTGCTGAATTCTTTTATTAACCATAACGTAAAATGATCTAATCGGGTCTCTGTTCGCCCTAGCGTAGAAGCTTAATTGTGCATTTTATTCGTCATTTCATGCGCTTTGAGATGCCGCTTAGCCCAATACGCTATCTGAAATAGGAGCGACGTAAATTGAACAAATGTGATAGAATTTCGCTGAATTCTTATATTAACCAAAATATAAAATGATCTAATGGGGTCTCTGATTGCCCTACCCTAGAAGATTAATAGTGCATTTCACTCGCCATTTCATGCGCTTTGAGGTGCCGCTTAGCCCAATAAGCTATCTGTAATAGGAGCGACGTAAATTGAGCAAATGTGATAGAATTTCGTTGAATTCTTTTATTAAGCAAAATGTAAAATGATCTAATCGGGTCTCTGTTCGCCCTCGCCTAGAAGTTTAATAGTGCATTTTATTCGCCATTTCATGCGCTTTGAGGTGCCGCTTAGCCCAATACGCTATCTGAAATATCAACGACGTAAGTTGAACAAATGTGATAGAATTTCGCTGAATTCTTTTATTAAACAAAATATAAAATGATCTAATCGGGTCTCTGTTTGCTCTAGCATATAAGTTTAATAGTGCATTTTACTCGCCTTTCCACGCGCTTTAAGATGCCGCCTAGCCCAGAACGCTATCTGAAATGGGAGCGACGTAAATTGAACAAATGTGATAGAATTTCCCTGAAATCTTATATTAAACAAAATATAAAATGATCTAATCGGGTCTCTGATTGCCCTATCATAGAAGTTTAAGAGTGCATTTTACTCGCCATTTCATGCGCTATTAGATGCCGCTTAGCCCAGGACGCTATCTGAAATAGGAACGACGTAAATTGAACAAATGTGATAGAATTTTGCTGAATTCTTAAATTAACCATAATATAAAATGATCTAATCGGGTCTCTGTTTGCCCTACCCTAGAACTTTAATAGTGCATTTTACTCGCCATTTCATGCGCCTTCAGATGCCGCTTAGCCCAGTATGCTATCTGAAATAGGAACTACGTAAATTGAACAAATGTGATAGAATTTTGCTGAATTCTTAAATTAACCATAATATAAAATGATCTAATCGGGTTTCTGTTCGCCCTACCCCAGAAGTTTAATAGAGCATTTCACTCGTCAATCCATGCGCTTTGAGGTGCCGCTTAGCCCAATACGCTATCTGAAATAGGAGCGACGTAAATTGAACAAATGTAATAGAATTTCGCTGAATTCTTATATTAACCAAAATATAAAATGATCTAATCGGGTCTCTGATTGCCCTATCATAGAAGTTTAATATTGCATTTTACTCGCCATTCCACGCGCTTTCAGATGCCGCCTAGCTCAGTACGCTATCTGAAATAGGAGCGACGAAAGTTGAACAAATGTGATAGAATTTCGCTGAATTCTTATATTAACCAAAATATAAAATGATCTAATCGGGTCTCTGATTGCCCTATCATAGAAGTTTAATAGTGAATTTTACTCGCCATTCCACGCGCTTTAAGATGCCGCATAGCCCAGTACGCTATCTGAAATAGGAGCGACGTAAACTGAACAAATGTGATAGAATTTTGCTGAATTCTTAAATTAACCATAATGTAAAGTGATCTAATCCGGTCTCTGTTCGCCCTAGCCTAGAAGTTGAATAGCTCATTTTATTCGCCATTTCATGCGCTTTGAGATGCCGGTTAGCCCAATACGCTATCTGAAATAGGAGCGACGTAAGTTGAACAAATGTGATAGAATTTCCCTGAAATCTTATATTAACCTTAATGTAAAATGATCTAATTGGGTCTTTCTTCGACCAACCCTAGAAGTTTAATAGTGCATTTCACTCGTCACTTCATGCGCTTTGAGATGCCGCTAAGCACAATAAGCTATCTGTAATAGGAGCGACGTAAATTGAGCAAATGTGATAGAATTTCGCTGAATTCTTTTATTAAGCAAAATGTAAAATGATCTAATCGGGTCTCTGTTCGCCCTCGCCTAGAAGTTTAATAGTGCATTTCACTCGTCACTTCATGCGCTTTGAGATGCCGCTAAGCACAATAAGCTATCTGTAATAGGAGCGACGTAAATTGAACAAATGTGATAGAATTTCGCTGAATTCTTATATTAACCAAAATATAAAATGACCTAATCGGGTCTCTGATTGCCCTATCATAGTAGTTTAGTAGTGCATTTTACTCGCCATTCCACGCGCTTTAAGATGCCGCCTAGCCCAGTACGCTATCAGAAATAGGAGCGACGTAACTTGAACAAATGTGATAGAATTACGCTGAATTCTTATATTAACCGTAACATAAAATGATCTAATCGGGTCTCTGTTTGCCTTATCCTAGAAGTTTAGTAGTGCATTATACTCGCCATTTCATGCGCTATTAGATGCCGCTTAGCCCAGGACGCTATCTGAAATAGGAACGGCGTAAATTGAACAAATGTGATAGAATTTTGCTGAATTCTTAAATTAACCATAATATAAAATGATCTAATCGGGTCTCTGTTTGCCCTACCCTAGAAGATTAATAGTGCATTTCACTCGTCACTTCATGCGCTTTGAGATGCCGCTAAGCACAATAAGCTATCTGTAATAGGAGCGACGTAAATTGAGCAAATGTGATAGAATTTCGCTGAATTCTTTTATTAACCAAAATGTAAAATGATCTAATCGGGTCTCTGTTCGCCCTCGCCTAGAAGTTTAATAGTGCATTTTATTCGCCATTCCACGCGCTTTAAGATGCCGCATTGCACAGTACCCTATCTGAAATAAGAACGACGTAAATTGAACTAATGTGATAGAATTTTGCTGAATTCTTAAATTAACCATAATATAAAATGATCTAATCGGGTCTCTGATTGCCCTACCCTTGAAGTTTACTAGTGCATTTTACACGCCATTTCATGCGCTTTGAGATGCCGCTTAGCCCAATACGCTATCTGAAATAGGAACGACGTAAATTGAACTAATGTGATAGAATTTTGCTGAATTCTTTTATTAACCATAACGTAAAATGATCTAATCGGGTCTCTGTTCGCCCTAGCGTAGAAGCTTAATTGTGCATTTTATTCGTCATTTCATGCGCTTTGAGATGCCGCTTAGCCCAATACGCTATCTGAAATAGGAGCGACGTAAATTGAACAAATGTGATAGAATTTCGCTGAATTCTTATATTAACCAAAATATAAAATGATCTAATGGGGTCTCTGATTGCCCTACCCTAGAAGATTAATAGTGCATTTCACTCGCCATTTCATGCGCTTTGAGGTGCCGCTTAGCCCAATAAGCTATCTGTAATAGGAGCGACGTAAATTGAGCAAATGTGATAGAATTTCGCTGAATTCTTTTATTAAGCAAAATGTAAAATGATCTAATCGGGTCTCTGTTCGCCCTCGCCTAGAAGTTTAATAGTGCATTTTATTCGCCATTTCATGCGCTTTGAGGTGCCGCTTAGCCCAATACGCTATCTGAAATATCAACGACGTAAGTTGAACAAATGTGATAGAATTTCGCTGAATTCTTTTATTAAACATAATATAAAATGATCTAATCGGGTCTCTGTTTGCTCTAGCATATAAGTTTAATAGTGCATTTTACTCGCCTTTCCACGCGCTTTAAGATGCCGCCTAGCCCAGAACGCTATCTGAAATGGGAGCGACGTAAATTGAACAAATGTGATAGAATTTCCCTGAAATCTTATATTAAACAAAATATAAAATGATCTAATCGGGTCTCTGATTGCCCTATCATAGAAGTTTAAGAGTGCATTTTACTCGCCATTTCATGCGCTATTAGATGCCGCTTAGCCCAGGACGCTATCTGAAATAGGAACGACGTAAATTGAACAAATGTGATAGAATTTTGCTGAATTCTTAAATTAACCATAATATAAAATGATCTAATCGGGTCTCTGTTTGCCCTACCCTAGAACTTTAATAGTGCATTTTACTCGCCATTTCATGCGCCTTCAGATGCCGCTTAGCCCAGTATGCTATCTGAAATAGGAACTACGTAAATTGAACAAATGTGCTAGAATTTTGCTGAATTCTTAAATTAACCATAATATAAAATGATCTAATCGGGTTTCTGTTCGCCCTACCCCAGAAGTTTAATAGAGCATTTCACTCGTCAATCCATGCGCATTGAGGTGCCGCTTAGCCCAATACGCTATCTGAAATAGGAGCGACGTAAATTGAACAAATGTGATAGAATTTCGCAGAATTCTTATATTAACCAAAATATAAAATGATCTAATCGGGTCTCTGATTGCCTATCATAGAAGTTTAATATTGCATTTTACTCGCCATTCCACGCGCTTTCAGATGCCGCCTAGCTCAGTACGCTATATGAAATAGGAGCGACGAAAGTTGAACAAATGTGATAGAATTTCGCTCAATTCTTATATTAACCAAAATATAAAATGATCTAATCGGGTCTCTGATTGCCCTATCATAGAAGTTTAATAGTGAATTTTACTCGCCATTCCACGCGCTTTAAGATGCCGCATAGCCCAGTACGCTATCTGAAATAGGAGCGACGTAAACTGAACAAATGTGATAGAAATTTTGCTGAATTCTTAAATTAACCATAATGTAAAGTGATCTAATCCGGTCTCTGTTCGCCCTAGCCTAGAAGTTGAATAGCTCATTTTATTCGCCATTTCATGCGCTTTGAGATGCCGGTTAGCCCAATACGCTATCTGAAATAGGAGCGACGTAAGTTGAACAAAAATGTGATAGAATTTCCCTGAAATCTTATATTAACCTTAATGTAAAATGATCTAATTGGGTCTTTCTTCGACCAACCCTAGAAGTTTAATAGTGCATTTCACTCGTCACTTCTTGCGCTTTGAGATGCCGCTAAGCACAATAAGCTATCTGTAATAGGAGCGACGTAAATTGAACAAATGTGATAGAATTTCGCTGAATTCTTATATTAACCAAAATATAAAATGACCTAATCGGGTCTCTGATTGCCCTATCATAGTAGTTTAGTAGTGCATTTTACTCGCCATTCCACGCGCTTAAGATGCCGCCTAGCCCAGTACGCTATCAGAAATAGGAGCGACGTAACTTGAACAAATGTGATAGAATTACGCTGAATTCTTATATTAACCGTAACATAAAATGATCTAATCGGGTCTCTGTTTGCCTTATCCTAGAAGTTTAGTAGTGCATTATACTCGCCATTTCATGCGCTATTAGATGCCGCTTAGCCCAGGACGCTATCTGAAATAGGAACGGCGTAAAATTGAACAAATGTGATAGAATTTTGCTGAATTCTTAATTAACCATAATATAAAATGATCTAATCGGGTCTCTGTTTGCCCTACCCTAGAAGATTAATAGTGCATTTCACTCGTCACTTCATTGCGCTTTGAGATGCCGCTAAGCACAATAAGCTATCTGTAATAGGGAGCGACGTAAATATGAGCAAATGTGATAGAATTTCGCTGAATTCTTTTATTAAGCAAAATGTAAAATGATCTAATCGGGTCTCTGTTCGCCCTCGCCTAGAAGTTTAATAGTGCATTTTATTCGCCATTTTCATGCGCTTTGAGATGCCGCTTAGCCCAATACGCTATCTGAAATATCAACGACGTAAGTTGAACAAATGTGATAGAATTTCGCTGAATGTTTTTATTAAACAAAATATAAAATGATCTAATCGGGTCTCTGTTTGCTCTAGCATATAAGTTTAATAGTGCATTCTACTCGCCTTTCCACGCGCTTTAAGATGCCGCCTAGCCCAGAACGCTATCTGAAATGGGAGCGACGTAAATTGAACAAATGTGATAGAATTTCCCTGAAATCTTATATTAAACAAAATATAAAATGATCTAATCGGGTCTCTGATTGCCCTATCATAGAAGTTTAAGAGTGCATTTTACTCGCCATTTCATGCGCTATTAGATGCCGCTTAGCCCAGGACGCTATCTGAAATAGGAACGACGTAAATTGAACAAATGTGATAGAATTTTGCTGAATTCTTAAATTAACCATAATATAAAATGATCTAATCGGGTCTCTGTTTGCCCTACCCTAGAAGTTTAATAGTGCATTTCACTCGTCATTTCATGCGCTTTGAGATGCCGCTAAGCCCAATAAGCTGTCTGTAATAGGAGCGACGTAACTTGAACAAATGTGATAGCATTACGCTGAATTCTTATATTAACCAAAATATTAAATGATCCGATCGGGTCTCTGATTGCCCTATCATAGAAGTTTAATAGTGCATTTTACTCGCCTTTCCACGCGCTTTAAGATGCCGCCTAGCCCAGTGCGCTATCTGAAATAGGAGCGACGTAAATTGAACAAATGTGATAGAATTTCCCTGAAATCTTATATTAAACAAAATATAAAATGATCTAATCGGGTCTCTGATTGCCGTAGCATAGAAGTTTAATAGTGCATTTTACTCGCCATTCCGCGCGCTTTAGGATGCCGCCTAGCCCAGTACGCTATCTGAAATTGGAGCGACGTAAATTGAACAAATGTGATAGAATTTTGCTGAATTCTTAAATTAACCATAATATAAAATGATCTAATCGGGTCTCTGATTGCCCTACCCTAGAAGATTAATAGTGCATTTCACTCGCCATTTCATGCGCTTTGAGGTGCCGCTTAGCCCAATAAGCTATCTGAAATAGGAGCGACGCAAATTGAACAAATGTGATAGAATTTCGCTGAATTCTTATATTAACCAAAATATAAAATGATCTAATCGGGTCTCTGATTGCCCTATCATAGAAGTTTAATAGTGCATTTTACTCGCCATTTCATGCGCTTTGAGATGCCACTTAGCCCAATACGCTATCTGCAATAGGAGCGACGTAAGTTGAACAAATGTGATAGAATTTCGCTGAATTCTTTTATTAACCAAAATGTAAAATGATCTAATCGGGTCTCTGTTCGCCCTCGCCAAGAAGTTTAATAGTGCATTTTATTCGCCATTTCATGCGCTTTGAGATGCCGCTTAGCCCAATACGCTATCTGAAATAGCAGCGACGTAAATTAAACAAATGTGATAGAATGTCCCTGAAATCTTATGTTAAACAAAATGTAAAATGATCTAATCGGGTCTCTGATTGCCCTATCATGGAAGATTAGTAGTGCATTTTACTCACCCTTCCACGCGCTTTAAGATGCCGCCTAGCCCAGTACGCTACCTGAAATAGGAGCGTCGTAAATTGAACAAATGTGCTAGAATTTTGCTGAATTCTTAAATTAAGCATAATATAAAATGATCTAATCGGGTTTCTGTTCGCCCTACCCCAGAAGTTTAATAGAGCATTTCACTCGTCAATCCATGCGCATTGAGGTGCCGCTTAGCCCAATACGCTATCTGAAATAGGAGCGACGTAAATTGAACAAATGTAATAGAATTTCGCTGAATTCTTATATTAACCAAAATATACAATGATCTAATCGGGTCTCTGATTGCCCTATCATAGAAGTTTAATATTGCATTTTACTCGCCATTCCACGCGCTTTAAGATGCCGCCTAGCTCAGTACGCTATCTGAAATAGGAGCGACGAAAGTTGAACAAATGTGATAGAATTTCGCTGAATTCTTATATTAACCAAAATATAAAATGATCTAATCGGGTCTCTGATTGCCCTATCATAGAAGTTTAATAGTGAATTTTACTCGCCATTCCACGCGCTTTAAGATGCCGCATAGCCCAGTACGCTATCTGAAATAGGAGCGACGTAAACTGAACAAATGTGATAGAATTTTGCTGAATTCTTAAATTAACCATAATGTAAAGTGATCTAATCCGGTCTCTGTTCGCCCTAGCCTAGAAGTTGAATAGCTCATTTTATTCGCCATTTCATGCGCTTTGAGATGCCGGTTAGCCCAATACGCTATCTGAAATAGGAGCGACGTAAGTTGAACAAATGTGATAGAATTTCCCTGAATTCTTATATTAACCTTAATGTAAAATGATCTAATTGGGTCTTTCTTCGACCATCCCTAGAAGTTTAATAGTGCATTTCACTCGTCACTTCATGCGCTTTGAGATGCCGCTAAGCACAATAAGCTATCTGTATTAGGAGCGACGTAAATTTAACAAATGTGATAGTATTACGCTGAATTCTTATATTAACCAAAATATTAAATGATCTAATCGGGTCTCTGATTGCCCTATCATAGATGTTTAATAGTGCATTTTACTCGCCTTTCCACGCGCTTTATGATGCCGCCTAGCCCAGTACGCTATCTGAAATAGGAGCGACGTAAATTGAACAAATGTGATAGAATTTCGCTGAATGCTTAAATTAACCATAATATAAAATCATTTAATCGGGTCTTTGTTTGCCCTACCCTAGAAGATTAATAGTGCATTTTACTCGCCATTTCATGCGCTTTCAGATGCCGCTAAGCCCAATAAGCTATCTGAAATAGGAGCGACGTAAATTGAACAAATGTGACAGAATTTCCCTGAAATTTTATATTAAACAAAATATAAAATGATCTAATCGGGTCTCTGATTGCCCCATCATAGAAGTTTAATAGTGCATTTTACTCGCCTTTCCACGCGCTTTAAGATGCCGCCTAGCCCAGTACGCTATCTGAAATAGGAACGACGTAAATTGAACAAATGTGATAGAATTACGCTGAATTCTTATATTAACCGTAATATAAAATGATCTCATCGGGTCTCTGTTTGCCTTATTCTAGAAGTTTAATAGTGCATTTTACTCGCCATTTCATGCACTTTGAGATGCTGCTTAGCCCAATACGCTAACTGAAATAGGAGCGACGTAAATTGAACAAATGTGATAGAATTTCACTGAATTCTTATATTAACCAAAATATAAAATGATCTAATCGGGTCTCTGATAGCCCTATCATAGAAGTTTAATAGTGCATTTTACTCGCCATTCCACGCGCTTTAAGATGCCGCCTAGCCCAGTACGCTATCTGAAAGAGGAGCGACGTAAGTTGAACAAATGTGATAGAATTACGCTGAATTCTTATATTAACCGTAATATAAAATGATCTAATCGGGTCTCTGTTTGCCTTATCCTAGAAGTTTAATAGTGCATTTTACGCGCCATTTCATACGCATTGAAATGCCGCTTAGCCCAATACGCTATCTGAAATAGGAGCGACGTAAGTTGAACAAATGTGATAGAATTACGCTGAATTCTTATATTAACCGTAATATAAAATGATCTAATCGGGTCTCTGTTTGCCCTACCCTAGAAGTTTAATAGTGCATTTTACTCGTCATTTCATGCGCTTTGAGATGCCGCTTAGCCCATTACGCTATCTGAAATAGGAGCGACGTAAATTAAACAAAAGTGATACAATTTCGCTGAATTCTTATATTAACCAAAATATAAAATGATCTAATCAGGTCTCTGATTGCCCTATCATAGAAGTTCAATAGTGCATTTTACTCGCCATTTCATGCGCTTTGAGATGCCGCTTAGACCAATACGCTGTCTGAAATAGGAGCGACGTAAATTGAACAAATGTGATAGAATTTCGGTGAATTCTTATATTAACCAAAATATAAAATGATCTACTCGGGTCTCTGATTGCCCTATCATAGAAGTTTTATAGTTCATTTTACTCGCCATTCCACGCGCTTTAAGATGCCGCCTAGCCTAGTACGCTATCTGGCATAGGAACGGCGTAAATTGAACAAATGTTATAGAATTTTGCTGAATTCTTAAATTAACCATATTATAAAATGATCTAATCGGGTCTCTGTTTGCCCTACCCTAGAAGTTTAATAGTGCATTTTACTCCACATTTCTTGCGCTTTGAGATGCTGCTTAGCCCAATACGCTATCTGAAATATCAGCGACGTAAATTGAACAAATGTGAGAGAATTTCGCTGAATTCTTATGTTAACCAAAATATAAAATGATGTAATCGGGTCTCTGCTTGCCCGATCATAGAAGTTTAGTAGTGCATTCTACTCGCCCTTCCACGCGCTTTGAGAATCCGCCTAGCCCAGTACGCTATCTGGAATAGGAGCGACGTAAGTTGAAGAAATGAGAAAGAATTATGCTGAATTCTTAAATTGACCATAATATAAAATGATCTAATCGGGTCTCTGTTTGCCCTACCCTAGAAGTTTAATATTGCATTTCACTCGCCATTTCATGCGCTTTGAGGTGCCGCTTAGCCCAATATGCTATCTGAAATAGGAGCGACGTAAATTGAACAAATGTGATAGAATTTCCCTGAAATCTTATATAAAACAAAATATAAAATGATCTAATCGGGTCTCTGATTGCCCTATCATGGAAGATTAGTAGTGCATTTTACTCACCCTTCCACGCGCTTTAAGATGCCGCTTAGCCCAATACGCTATCTGAAATAGGAGCGACGTAAATTGAACAAATGTGATAGAATTTCGGTGAATTCTTATATTAACCAAAATATAAAATGATCTAATCGGGTCTCTGATTGCCCTATCATAGAAGTTTAACAGTGCATTTTACTCGCCATTCCTCGCGTTTTAAGATGCCGCCAAGCCCAGTACGCTAGCTGAAATAGGAACGACGTAAATTGAAAAAATGTGATAGAATTTTGCTGAATTCTTAAATTAACCATTATATAAAATGATCTAATCGGGTCTCTGTTTGCCCTACCCTAGAAGTTTAATAGTGCATTTTACTCGCCATTTCATGCACTTTGAGATGCTGCTTAGCCCAATACGCTAACTGAAATAGGAGCGACGTAAATTGAACAAATGTGATAGAATTTCACTGAATTCTTATATTAACCAAAATATAAAATGATCTAATCGGGTCTCTGATAGCCCTATCATAGAAGTTTAATAGTGCATTTTACTCGCCATTCCACTCGCTTTAAGATGCCGCCTAGCCCAGTACGCTATCTGAAAGAGGAGCGACGTAAGTTGAACAAATGTGATAGAATTACGCTGAATTCTTATATTAACCGTAATATAAAATGATCTAATCGGGTCTCTGTTTGCCTTATCCTAGAAGTTTAATAGTGCATTTTACTCGCCATTTCATGCGCATTGAGATGCCGCTTAGCCCAATACGCTATCTGAAATAGGAGCGACGAAAGTTGAACAAATGTGATAGAATTACGCTGAATTCTTATATTAACCGTAATATAAAATGATCTAATCGGGTCTCTGTTTGCCCTACCCTAGAAGTTTAACAGTGCATTTTACTCGGCATTGCATGCGCTTTGAGATGCCGCATAGCCCAATACGCTATCTGAAATAGGAACGACGTAAATTGAACAAATGTGATAGAATTTTTCTGAATTCTTAAATTAACCATAATATAAAATGATCTAATCGGGTCTCTGTTTGCCATACCCTTGAAGTTTAATAGTGCATTTTACTCGCCATTCCACGCGCTTTATGATGCAGCCTAGCCCAGTACGCTATCTGAAATAGGAGCGACGTAAATTGAACAAATGTGTTAGAATTTCACTGAATTCTTATATTAACCAAAATATGAAATGATCTAATCGGGTCTCTGATACCCCTATCATAGAAGTTTAATAGTGCATTTTACTCGCCATTCCACGCCCTTTAAGATGCCGCCTAGCCCAGTACGCTATCTGAAAGAGGTGCGACGTAAGTTGAACAAATGTGATAGAATTACGCTGAATTCTTATATTAACCGTAATATAAAATGATCTAATCGGGTATTTGTTTGCCTTACCCTAGAAGTTTAATAGTGCATTTTAATCGCCATTTCATGGGCTTTGAGATGCCGCTTAGCCCAATACGCTATCTGAAATAGGAGCGACGTAAATTGAACGAATGTGATAGAATTTCGGTGAATTATTAAATTAACCATAATATAAAATGATCTAATCGGGCCTCTGTTTGCCCTACCCTAGAAGTGTAATAGTGCATTTTACTCGCCATTCCACGCGCTTTATGATGCAGCCTAGCCCAGTACGCTATCTGAAATAGGAGCGACGTAAATTGAACAAATGTGTTAGAATTTCACTGAATTCTTATATTAACCAAAATATGAAATGATCTAATCGGGTCTCTGATACCCCTATCATAGAAGTTTAATAGTGCATTTTACTCGCCATTCCACGCCCTTTAAGATGCCGCCTAGCCCAGTACGCTATCTGAAAGAGGTGCGACGTAAGTTGAACAAATGTGATAGAATTACGCTGAATTCTTATATTAACCGTAATATAAAATGATCTAATCGGGTATTTGTTTGCCTTACCCTAGAAGTTTAATAGTGCATTTTAATCGCCATTTCATGGGCTTTGAGATGCCGCTTAGCCCAATACGCTATCTGAAATAGGAGCGACGTAAATTGAACGAATGTGATAGAATTTCGGTGAATTATTAAATTAACCATAATATAAAATGATCTAATCGGGCCTCTGTTTGCCCTACCCTAGAAGTGTAATAGTGCATTTTACTCGCCATTCCACGCGCTTTAAGATGCCGCTTAGCCCAATACGCTATCTGAAATAGGAGCGACGTAAATTGAACAAATGTGATAGAATTTCCCTGAATTCTTATATTAACCTCAATGTAAAATGATCTAATCGGGTCTCTGATTGCCCTATCATAGAAGTTTAATAGTGCATTTTACTCGCCATTCCACGCGCTTTAAGATGCCGCTTAGCCCAATACGCTATCTGAAATAGGAGCGACGTAAATTGAACAAATGTGATAGAATTTCGCTGAATTCTTAAATTAACCATAATATAAAATGATCTAATCGGGTTTCTGTTCGCCCTACCCCAGAAGTTTAATAGAGCATTTCACTCGTCAATCCATGCGCTTTGAGATGCCGCTTAGCCCAATACGCTATCTGAAATAGGAGCGACGTAAATTGAACAAATGTAATAGAATTTCGCTGAATTCTTATATTAACCAAAATATAAAATGATCTAATCGGGTCTCTGATTGCCCTATCATAGAAGTTTAATAGTGCATTTTACTCGCCATTCCACGCGCTTTAAGATGCCGCCTAGCCCAGTACGCTATCAGAAATAGGAGCGACGAAAGATGAACAAATGTGATAGAATTTCGCTGAATTCTTATATTAACCAAAATATAAAATGATCTAATCGGGTCTCTGATTGCCCTATCATAGAAGTTTAATAGTGAATTTTACTCGCCATTCCACGCGCTTTAAGATGCCGCATAGCCCAGTACGCTATCTGAAATAGGAGCGACGTTAACTGAACAAATGTGATAGAATTTTGCTGAATTCTTAAATTAACCATAATGTAAAGTGATCTAATCCGGTCTCTGTTCGCCCTAGCCTAGAAGTTGAATAGCTCATTTTATTCGCCATTTCATGCGCTTTGAGATGCCGGTTAGCCCAATACGCTATCTGAAATAGGAGCGACGTAAATTGAACAAATGTGATAGAATTTCCCTGAAATCTTATATTAACCTTAATGTAAAATGATCTAATTGGGTCTTTCTTCGACCAACCCTAGAAGTTTAATAGTGCATTTCACTCGTCACTTCATGCGCTTTGAGATGCCGCTAAGCACAATAAGCTATCTGTAATAGGAGCGACGTAAATTGAGCAAATGTGATAGAATTTCGCTGAATT
The DNA here is from genome assembly GCA_916610135.2 of Macropis europaea. Lineage (NCBI taxonomy): Eukaryota > Metazoa > Arthropoda > Insecta > Hymenoptera > Melittidae > Macropis > Macropis europaea. The sequence goes on along the minus strand of CAKAJE020001674.1, from coordinate 37,941 downwards.
CTTTTATTAAGCAAAATGTAAAATGATCTAATCGGGTCTCTGTTCGCCCTCGCCTAGAAGTTTAATAGTGCATTTTATTCGCCATTTCATGCGCTTTGAGATGCCGCTTAGCCCAATACGCTATCTGAAATATCAACGACGTAAGTTGAACAAATGTGATAGAATTTCGCTGAATTCTTTTATTAAACAAAATATAAAATGATCTAATCGGGTCTCTGTTTGCTCTAGCATATAAGTTTAATAGTGCATTTTACTCGCCTTTCCACGCGCTTTAAGATGCCGCCTAGCCCAGAACGCTATCTGAAATGGGAGCGACGTAAATTGAACAAATGTTATAGAATTTTGCTGAATTCTTAAATTAACCATAATATAAAATGATCTAATCGGGTCTCTGTTTGCCCTACCCTAGAAGTTTAATAGTGCATTTTACTCGACATTTCTTGCGCTTTGAGATGCCGCTTAGCCCAATACGCTATCTGAAATATCAGCGACGTAAATTGAACAAATGTGATAGAATTTCGGTGAATTCTTATATTAACCAAAATATAAAATGATCTAATCGGGTCTCTGATTGCCCTATCATAGAAGTTTAACAGTGCATTTTACTCGCCATTCCTCGCGTTTTAAGATGCCGCCAAGCCCAGTACGCTAGCTGAAATAGGAACGACGTAAATTGAACAAATGTTATAGAATTTTGCTGAATTCTTAAATTAACCATAATATAAAATGATCTAATCGGGTCTCTGTTTGCCCTACCCTAGAAGTTTAATAGTGCATTTTACTCGACATTTCTTGCGCTTTGAGATGCCGCTTAGCCCAATACGCTATCTGAAATATCAGCGACGTAAATTGAACAAATGTGAGAGAAATTCGCTGAATCCTTATATTAACCAAAATATAAAATGATCTAATCGGGTCTCTGATTGCCCTATCATAGAAGTTTAGTAGTGCATTTTACTCGCCCTTCCACGCGCTTTGAGATGCCGCTTAGCCCAATACGCTATCTGAAATAGGAGCGACGTAAATTGAACAAATGTGATAGAATTTCCCTGAATTCTTATATTAACCTTAATGTAAAATGATCTAATCGGGTCTCTGTTCGCCCTACCATAGAAGTCTAATAGTGCATTTCACTCGTCATTTCATGCGCTTTGAGATGCCGCTTAGCCCATTACGCTATCTGAAATAGGAGCGACGTAAATTAAACAAAAGTGATACAATTTCGCTGAATTCTTATATTAACCAAAATATAAAATGATCTAATCAGGTCTCTGATTGCCCTATCATAGAAGTTCAATAGTGCATTTTACTCGCCATTTCATGCGCTTTGAGATGCCGCTTAGACCAATACGCTGTCTGAAATAGGAGCGACGTAAATTGAACAAATGTGATAGAATTTCGGTGAATTCTTATATTAACCAAAATATAAAATGATCTACTCGGGTCTCTGATTGCCCTATCATAGAAGTTTTATAGTTCATTTTACTCGCCATTCCACGCGCTTTAAGATGCCGCCTAGCCTAGTACGCTATCTGGCATAGGAACGGCGTAAATTGAACAAATGTTATAGAATTTTGCTGAATTCTTAAATTAACCATATTATAAAATGATCTAATCGGGTCTCTGTTTGCCCTACCCTAGAAGTTTAATAGTGCATTTTACTCCACATTTCTTGCGCTTTGAGATGCTGCTTAGCCCAATACGCTATCTGAAATATCAGCGACGTAAATTGAACAAATGTGAGAGAATTTCGCTGAATTCTTATGTTAACCAAAATATAAAATGATGTAATCGGGTCTCTGCTTGCCCGATCATAGAAGTTTAGTAGTGCATTCTACTCGCCCTTCCACGCGCTTTGAGAATCCGCCTAGCCCAGTACGCTATCTGGAATAGGAGCGACGTAAGTTGAAGAAATGAGAAAGAATTATGCTGAATTCTTAAATTGACCATAATATAAAATGATCTAATCGGGTCTCTGTTTGCCCTACCCTAGAAGTTTAATATTGCATTTCACTCGCCATTTCATGCGCTTTGAGGTGCCGCTTAGCCCAATATGCTATCTGAAATAGGAGCGACGTAAATTGAACAAATGTGATAGAATTTCCCTGAAATCTTATATAAAACAAAATATAAAATGATCTAATCGGGTCTCTGATTGCCCTATCATGGAAGATTAGTAGTGCATTTTACTCACCCTTCCACGCGCTTTAAGATGCCGCTTAGCCCAATACGCTATCTGAAATAGGAGCGACGTAAATTGAACAAATGTGATAGAATTTCGCTGAATTCTTATATTAACCAAAATATAAAATGATCTAATCGGGTCTCTGATTGCCCTATCATAGAAGTTTAACAGTGCATTTTACTCGCCATTCCTCGCGTTTTAAGATGCCGCCAAGCCCAGTACGCTAGCTGAAATAGGAACGACGTAAATTGAAAAAATGTGATAGAATTTTGCTGAATTCTTAAATTAACCATTATATAAAATGATCTAATCGGGTCTCTGATTGCCCTAGCATAGAAGTTTAATAGTGCATTTTACTCGCCATTTCATGCACTTTGAGATGCTGCTTAGCCCAATAGGCTAACTGAAATAGGAGCGACGTAAATTGAACAAATGTGATAGAATTTCACTGAATTCTTATATTAACCAAAATATAAAATGATCTAATCGGGTCTCTGATAGCCCTATCATAGAAGTTTAATAGTGCATTTTACTCGCCATTCCACTCGCTTTAAGATGCCGCCTAGCCCAGTACGCTATCTGAAAGAGGAGCGACGTAAGTTGAACAAATGTGATAGAATTACGCTGAATTCTTATATTAACCGTAATATAAAATGATCTAATCGGGTCTCTGTTTGCCTTATCCTAGAAGTTTAATAGTGCATTTTACTCGCCATTTCATGCGCATTGAGATGCCGCTTAGCCCAATACGCTATCTGAAATAGGAGCGACGAAAGTTGAACAAATGTGATAGAATTACGCTGAATTCTTATATTAACCGTAATATAAAATGATCTAATCGGGTCTCTGTTTGCCCTACCCTAGAAGTTTAACAGTGCATTTTACTCGGCATTGCATGCGCTTTGAGATGCCGCATAGCCCAATACGCTATCTGAAATAGGAACGACGTAAATTGAACAAATGTGATAGAATTTTTCTGAATTCTTAAATTAACCATAATATAAAATGATCTAATCGGGTCTCTGTTTGCCATACCCTTGAAGTTTAATAGTGCATTTTACTCGCCATTCCACGCGCTTTAAGATGCCGCCTAGCCCAGTACGCTATCTGAAATAGGAGCGACGTAAATTGAACAAATGTGTTAGAATTTCACTGAATTCTTATATTAACCAAAATATGAAATGATCTAATCGGGTCTCTGATACCCCTATCATAGAAGTTTAATAGTGCATTTTACTCGCCATTCCACGCGCTTTAAGATGCCGCCTAGCCCAGTACGCTATCTGAAAGAGGTGCGACGTAAGTTGAACAAATGTGATAGAATTACGCTGAATTCTTATATTAACCGTAATATAAAATGATCTAATCGGGTATTTGTTTGCCTTACCCTAGAAGTTTAATAGTGCATTTTAATCGCCATTTCATGGGCTTTGAGATGCCGCTTAGCCCAATACGCTATCTGAAATAGGAGCGACGTAAATTGAACGAATGTGATAGAATTTCGGTGAATTATTAAATTAACCATAATATAAAATGATCTAATCGGGCCTCTGTTTGCCCTACCCTAGAAGTGTAATAGTGCATTTTACTCGCCATTCCACGCGCTTTATGATGCAGCCTAGCCCAGTACGCTATCTGAAATAGGAGCGACGTAAATTGAACAAATGTGTTAGAATTTCACTGAATTCTTATATTAACCAAAATATGAAATGATCTAATCGGGTCTCTGATACCCCTATCATAGAAGTTTAATAGTGCATTTTACTCGCCATTCCACGCCCTTTAAGATGCCGCCTAGCCCAGTACGCTATCTGAAAGAGGTGCGACGTAAGTTGAACAAATGTGATAGAATTACGCTGAATTCTTATATTAACCGTAATATAAAATGATCTAATCGGGTATTTGTTTGCCTTACCCTAGAAGTTTAATAGTGCATTTTAATCGCCATTTCATGGGCTTTGAGATGCCGCTTAGCCCAATACGCTATCTGAAATAGGAGCGACGTAAATTGAACGAATGTGATAGAATTTCGGTGAATTATTAAATTAACCATAATATAAAATGATCTAATCGGGCCTCTGTTTGCCCTACCCTAGAAGTTTAATAGTGCATTTTACTCGCCATTCCACGCGCTTTAAGATGCCGCTTAGCCCAATACGCTATCTGAAATAGGAGCGACGTAAATTGAACAAATGTGATAGAATTTCCCTGAATTCTTATATTAACCTCAATGTAAAATGATCTAATCGGGTCTCTGATTGCCCTATCATAGAAGTTTAATAGTGCATTTTACTCGCCATTCCACGCGCTTTAAGATGCCGCTTAGCCCAATACGCTATCAGCAATAGGAGCGACGTAAATTGAACAAATGTGATAGAATTTCGCTGAATTCTTAAATTAACCATAATATAAAATGATCTAATCGGGTTTCTGTTCGCCCTACCCCAGAAGTTTAATAGAGCATTTCACTCGTCAATCCATGCGCATTGAGATGCCGCTTAGCCCAATACGCTATCTGAAATAGGAGCGACGTAAATTGAACAAATGTAATAGAATTTCGCTGAATTCTTATATTAACCAAAATATAAAATGATCTAATCGGGTCTCTGATTGCCCTATCATAGAAGTTTAATATTGCATTTTACTCGCCATTCCACGCGCTTTCAGATGCCGCCTAGCTCAGTACGCTATCTGAAATAGGAGCGACGAAAGATGAACAAATGTGATAGAATTTCGCTGAATTCTTATATTAACCAAAATATAAAATGATCTAATCGGGTCTCTGATTGCCCTATCATAGAAGTTTAATAGTGAATTTTACTCGCCATTCCACGCGCTTTAAGATGCCGCATAGCCCAGTACGCTATCTGAAATAGGAGCGACGTTAACTGAACAAATGTGATAGAATTTTGCTGAATTCTTAAATTAACCATAATGTAAAGTGATCTAATCCGGTCTCTGTTCGCCCTAGCCTAGAAGTTGAATAGCTCATTTTATTCGCCATTTCATGCGCTTTGAGATGCCGGTTAGCCCAATACGCTATCTGAAATAGGAGCGACGTAAGTTGAACAAATGTGATAGAATTTCCCTGAAATCTTATATTAACCTTAATGTAAAATGATCTAATTGGGTCTTTCTTCGACCAACCCTAGAAGTTTAATAGTGCATTTCACTCGTCACTTCATGCGCTTTGAGATGCCGCTAAGCACAATAAGCTATCTGTAATAGGAGCGACGTAAATTGAGCAAATGTGATAGAATTTCGCTGAATTCTTTTATTAAGCAAAATGTAAAATGATCTAATCGGGTCTCTGTTCGCCCTCGCCTAGAAGTTTAATAGTGCATTTTATTCGCCATTTCATGCGCTTTGAGATGCCGCTTAGCCCAATACGCTATCTGAAATATCAACGACGTAAGTTGAACAAATGTGATAGAATTTCGCTGAATTCTTTTATTAAACAAAATATAAAATGATCTAATCGGGTCTCTGTTTGCTCTAGCATATAAGTTTAATAGTGCATTTTACTCGCCTTTCCACGCGCTTTAAGATGCCGCCTAGCCCAGAACGCTATCTGAAATGGGAGCGACGTAAATTGAACAAATGTGATAGAATTTCCCTGAAATCTTATATTAAACAAAATATAAAATGATCTAATCGGGTCTCTGATTGCCCTATCATAGAAGTTTAATTGTGCATTTTACTCGCCATTTCATGCGCTATTAGATGCCGCTTAGCCCAGGACGCTATCTGAAATAGGAACGACGTAAATTGAACAAATGTGATAGAATTTTGCTGAATTCTTAAATTAACCATAATATAAAATGATCTAATCGGGTCTCTGTTTGCCCTACCCTAGAAGTTTAATAGTGCATTTCACTCGTCATTTCATGCGCTTTGAGATGCCGCTAAGCCCAATAAGCTGTCTGTAATAGGAGCGACGTAACTTGAACAAATGTGATAGCTTTACGCTGAATTCTTATATTAACCAAAATATTAAATGATCCAATCGGGTCTCTGATTGCCCTATCATAGAAGTTTAATAGTGCATTTTACTCGCCATTCCACGCGCTTTAAGATGCCGCCTAGCCCAGTGCGCTATCTGAAATAGGAGCGACGTAAATTGAACAAATGTGATAGAATTTCCCTGAAATCTTATATTAAACAAAATATAAAATGATCTAATCGGGTCTCTGATTGCCGTAGCATAGAAGTTTAATAGTGCATTTTACTCGCCATTCCGCGCGCTTTAGGATGCCGCCTAGCCCAGTACGCTATCTGAAATTGGAGCGACGTAAATTGAACAAATGTGATAGAATTTTGCTGAATTCTTAAATTAACCATAATATAAAATGATCTAATCGGGTCTCTGTTTGCTCTACCCTAGAAGTTTAATAGTGCATTTCACTCGTCACTTCATGCGCTTTGAGATGCCGCTAAGCACAATAAGCTATCTGTAATAGGAGCGACGTAAATTGAGCAAATGTGATAGAATGTCCCTGAAATCTTATATTAAACAAAATGTAAAATGATCTAATCGGGTCTCTGATTGCCCTATCATAGAAGTTTAAGAGTGCATTTTACTCGCCATTTCTTGCGCTTTGCGATGCCGCATAGCCCAATACGCTATCTGAAATATCAGCGACGTAAGTTGAGCAAATGTGATAGAATTTCGCTGAATTCTTTTATTAACCAAAATATAAAATGATCTAATCGGGTCTCTGATTGCCCTATCATAGAAGTTTAATAGTGCATTTTACTCGCCATTTCATGCGCTTTGAGATGCCACTTAGCTCAATACGCTATCTGCAATAGGAGCGACGTAAGTTGAACAAATGTGATAGAATTTCGCTGAATTCTTTTATTAACCATAATGTAAAATGATCTAATCGGGTCTCTGTTCGCCCTAGCCTAGAAGTTTAATAGCTCATTTTATTCGCCATTTCATGCGCTTTGAGATGCCGCTTAGCCCAATACGCTATCTGAAATAGGAGCGACGTAAATTGAACAAATGTGATAGAATTTCCCTGAATTCTTATATTAACCTTAATGTAAAATGATCTAATTGGGTCTTTCTTCGACCAACCCTAGAAGTTTAATAGTGCATTTCACTCGTCACTTCATGCGCTTTGAGATGCCGCTAAGCACAATAAGCTATCTGTAATAGGAGCGACGTAAATTGAACAAATGTGATAGAATTTCGCTGAATTCTTATATTAACCAAAATATAAAATGACCTAATCGGGTCTCTGCTTGCCCTATCATAGTAGTTTAGTAGTGCTTTTTACTCGCCATTCCACGCGCTTTAAGATGCCACCTAGCCCAGTACGCTATCTGAAATAGGAGCGACGTACGTTGAACAAATGTGATAGAATTACGCTGAATTCTTAAATTAACCATAATATAAAATGATCTAATCGGGTCTCTGATTGCCCTATCATAGAAGTTTAATAGTGCATTTTACTCGCCTTTCCACGCGCTTTAAGATGCCGCCTAGCCCAGTACGCTATCTGAAATAGGAGCGACGTAAATTGAACAAATGTGATAGAATTTCCCTGAAATCTTATATTAAACAAAATATAAAATGATCTAATCGGGTCTCTGATTGCCCTAGCATAGAAGTTTAATAGTGCATTTTACTCGCCATTCCGCGCGCTTTAGGATGCCACCTAGCCCAGTACGCTATCTGGAATAGGAGCGACGTAAATTGAACAAATGTGATAGAATTTTGCTGAATTCTTAAATCAACCATAATATAAAATGATCTAATCGGGTCTCTGTTTGCCCTACCCTAGAAGTTTAATAGTGCATTTCACTCGTCACGTCATGCGCTTTGAGCTGCCGCTAAGCACAATAAGCTATCTGTAATAGGAGCGACGTAAATTGAGCAAATGTGATAGAATTTCGCTGAATTCTTTAATTAACCAAAATGTAAAATGATCTAATCGGGTCTCTGTTCGCCCTCGCCTAGAAGTTTAATAGTGCATTTTATTCGCCATTCCAGGCGCTTTAAGATGCCGCATTGCCCAGTACCCTATCTGAAATAGGAACGACGTAAATTGAACTAATGTGATAGAATTTTGCTGAATTCTTAAATTAACCATAATATAAAATGATCTAATCGGGTCTCTGATTGCCCTACCCTTGAAGTTTACTAGTGCATTTTACACGCCATTTCATGCGCTTTGAGATGCCGCTTAGCCCAATACGCTATCTGAAATAGGAACGACGTAAATTGAACTAATGTGATAGAATTTTGCTGAATTCTTTTATTAACCATAACGTAAAATGATCTAATCGGGTCTCTGTTCGCCCTAGCGTAGAAGCTTAATTGTGCATTTTATTCGTCATTTCATGCGCTTTGAGATGCCGCTTAGCCCAATACGCTATCTGAAATAGGAGCGACGAAAATTGAACAAATGTGATAGAATTTCGCTGAATTCTTATATTAACCAAAATATAAAATGATCTAATGGGGTCTCCGATTGCCCTACCCTAGAAGATTAATAGTGCATTTCACTCGCCATTTCATGCGCTTTGAGGTGCCGCTTAGCCCAATAAGCTATCTGTAATAGGAGCGACGTAAATTGAGCAAATGTGATAGAATTTCGCTGAATTCTTTTATTAAGCAAAATGTAAAATGATCTAATCGGGTCTCTGTTCGCCCTCGCCTAGAAGTTTAATAGTGCATTTTATTCGCCATTTCATGCGCTTTGAGGTGCCGCTTAGCCCAATACGCTATCTGAAATATCAACGACGTAAGTTGAACAAATGTGATAGAATTTCGCTGAATTCTTTTATTAAACAAAATATAAAATGATCTAATCGGGTCTATGTTTGCTCTAGCATATAAGTTTAATAGTGCATTTTACTCGCCTTTCCACGCGCTTTAAGATGCCGCCTAGCCCAGAACGCTATCTGAAATGGGAGCGACGTAAATTGAACAAATGTGATAGAATTTCCCTGAAATCTTATATTAAACAAAATATAAAATGATCTAATCGGGTCTCTGATTGCCCTATCATAGAAGTTTAATAGTGCATTTTACTCGCCATTTCATGCGCTATTAGATGCCGCTTAGCCCAGGACGCTATCTGAAATAGGAACGACGTAAATTGAACAAATGTGATAGAATTTTGCTGAATTCTTAAATTAACCATAATATAAAATGATCTAATCGGGTCTCTGTTTGCCCTACCCTAGAACTTTAATAGTGCATTTTACTCGCCATTTCATGCGCCTTCAGATGCCGCTTAGCCCAGTATGCTATCTGAAATAGGAACTACGTAAATTGAACAAATGTGCTAGAATTTTGCTGAATTCTTAAATTAACCATAATATAAAATGATCTAATCGGGTTTCTGTTCGCCCTACCCCAGAAGTTTAATAGAGCATTTCACTCGTCAATCCATGCGCATTGAGATGCCGCTTAGCCCAATACGCTATCTGAAATAGGAGCGACGTAAATTGAACAAATGTAATAGAATTTCGCTGAATTCTTATATTAACCAAAATATAAAATGATCTAATCGGGTCTCTGATTGCCCTATCATAGAAGTTTAATATTGCATTTTACTCGCCATTCCACGCGCTTTCAGATGCCGCCTAGCTCAGTACGCTATCTGAAATAGGAGCGACGAAAGTTGAACAAATGTGATAGAATTTCGCTGAATTCTTATATTAACCAAAATATAAAATGATCTAATCGGGTCTCTGATTGCCCTATCATAGAAGTTTAATAGTGAATTTTACTCGCCATTCCACGCGCTTTAAGATGCCGCATAGCCCAGTACGCTATCTGAAATAGGAGCGACGTAAACTGAACAAATGTGATAGAATTTTGCTGAATTCTTAAATTAACCATAATGTAAAGTGATCTAATCCGGTCTCTGTTCGCCCTAGCCTAGAAGTTGAATAGCTCATTTTATTCGCCATTTCATGCGCTTTGAGATGCCGCTTAGCCCAATACGCTATCTGAAATAGGAGCGACGTAAGTTGAACAAATGTGATAGAATTTCCCTGAAATCTTATATTAACCTTAATGTAAAATGATCTAATTGGGTCTTTCTTCGACCAACCCTAGAAGTTTAATAGTGCATTTCACTCGTCACTTCATGCGCTTTGAGATGCCGCTAAGCACAATAAGCTATCTGTAATAGGAGCGACGTAAATTGAGCAAATGTGATAGAATTTCGCTGAATTCTTTTATTAAGCAAAATGTAAAATGATCTAATCGGGTCTCTGTTTGCCATCGCCTAGAAGTTTAATAGTGCATTTCACTCGTCACTTCATGCGCTTTGAGATGCCGCTAAGCACAATAAGCTATCTGTAATAGGAGCGACGTAAATTGAACAAATGTGATAGAATTTCGCTGAATTCTTATATTAACCAAAATATAAAATGACCTAATCGGGTCTCTGATTGCCCTATCATAGTAGTTTAGTAGTGCATTTTACTCGCCATTCCACGCGCTTTAAGATGCCGCCTAGCCCAGTACGCTATCAGAAATAGGAGCGACGTAACTTGAACAAATGTGATAGAATTACGCTGAATTCTTATATTAACCGTAACATAAAATGATCTAATCGGGTCTCTGTTTGCCTTATCCTAGAAGTTTAGTAGTGCATTATACTCGCCATTTCATGCGCTATTAGATGCCGCTTAGCCCAGGACGCTATCTGAAATAGGAACGGCGTAAATTGAACAAATGTGATAGAATTTTGCTGAATTCTTAAATTAACCATAATATAAAATGATCTAATCGGGTCTCTGTTTGCCCTACCCTAGAAGATTAATAGTGCATTTCACTCGTCACTTCATGCGCTTTGAGACGCCGCTAAGCACAATAAGCTATCTGTAATAGGAGCGACGTAAATTGAGCAAATGTGATAGAATTTCGCTGAATTCTTTTATTAACCAAAATGTAAAATGATCTAATCGGGTCTCTGTTCGCCCTCGCCTAGAAGTTTAATAGTGCATTTTATTCGCCATTTCATGCGCTTTGAGATGCCACTTAGCCCAATACGCTATCTGCAATAGGAGCGACGTAAGTTGAACAAATGTGATAGAATTTCGCTGAATTCTTTTATTAACCATAATGTAAAATGATCTAATCGGGTCTCTGTTCGCCCTAGCCTAGAAGTTTAATAGCTCATTTTATTCGCCATTTCATGCGCTTTGAGATGCCGCTTAGCCCAATACGCTATCTGAAATAGGAGCGACGTAAATTGAACAAATGTGATAGAATTTCCCTGAATTCTTATATTAACCTTAATGTAAAATGATCTAATTGGGTCTTTCTTCGACCAACCGTAGAAGTTTAATAGTGCATTTCACTCGTCACTTCATGCGCTTTGAGATGCCGCTAAGCACAATAAGCTATCTGTAATAGGAGCGACGTAAATTGAGCAAATGTGATAGAATTTCGCTGAATTCTTTTATTAAGCAAAATGTAAAATGATCTAATCGGGTCTCTGTTCGCCCTCGCCTAGAAGTTTAATAGTGCATTTTATTCGCCATTTCATGCGCTTTGAGATGCCGCTTAGCCCAATACGCTATCTGAAATATCAACGACGTAAGTTGAACAAATGTGATAGAATTTCGCTGAATGTTTTTATTAAACAAAATATAAAATGATCTAATCGGGTCTCTGTTTGCTCTAGCATATAAGTTTAATAGTGCATTCTACTCGCCTTTCCACGCGCTTTAAGATGCCGCCTAGCCCAGAACGCTATCTGAAATGGGAGCGACGTAAATTGAACAAATGTGATAGAATTTCCCTGAAATCTTATATTAAACAAAATATAAAATGATCTAATCGGGTCTCTGATTGCCCTATCATAGAAGTTTAAGAGTGCATTTTACTCGCCATTTCATGCGCTATGAGATGCCGCTTAGCCCAGGACGCTATCTGAAATAGGAACGACGTAAATTGAACAAATGTGATAGAATTTTGCTGAATTCTTAAATTAACCATAATATAAAATGATCTAATCGGGTCTCTGTTTGCCCTACCCTAGAAGTTTAATAGTGCATTTCACTCGTCATTTCATGCGCTTTGAGATGCCGCTAAGCCCAATAAGCTGTCTGTAATAGGAGCGACGTAACTTGAACAAATGTGATAGCATTACGCTGAATTCTTATATTAACCAAAATATTAAATGATCCGATCGGGTCTCTGATTGCCCTATCATAGAAGTTTAATAGTGCATTTTACTCGCCTTTCCACGCGCTTTAAGATGCCGCCTAGCCCAGTGCGCTATCTGAAATAGGAGCGACGTAAATTGAACAAATGTGATAGAATTTCCCTGAAATCTTATATTAAACAAAATATAAAATGATCTAATCGGGTCTCTGATTGCCGTAGCATAGAAGTTTAATAGTGCATTTTACTCGCCATTCCGCGCGCTTTAGGATGCCGCCTAGCCCAGTACGCTATCTGAAATTGGAGCGACGTAAATTGAACAAATGTGATAGAATTTTGCTGAATTCTTAAATTAACCATAATATAAAATGATCTAATCGGGTCTCTGTTTGCTCTACCCTAGAAGTTTAATAGTGCATTTCACTCGTCACTTCATGCGCTTTGAGATGCCGCTAAGCACAATAAGCTATCTGTAATAGGAGCGACGTAAATTGAGCAAATGTGATAGAATGTCCCTGAAATCTTATATTAAACAAAATATAAAATGATCTAATCGGGTCTCTGATTGCCCTATCATAGAAGTTTAAGAGTGCATTTTACTCGCCATTTCTTGCGCTTTGCGATGCCGCATAGCCCAATACGCTATCTGAAATATCAGCGACGTAAGTTGAGCAAATGTGATAGAATTTCGCTGATTTCTTTTATTAACCATAATGTAAAATGATCTAATCGGGTCTCTGTTCGCCCTAGCCTAGAAGTTTAATAGCTCATTTTATTCGCCATTTCATGCGCTTTGAGATGCCGCTTAGCCCAATACGCTATCTGAAATAGGAGCGACGTAAATTGAACAAATGTGATAGAATTTCCCTGAATTCTTATATTAACCTTAATGTAAAATGATCTAATTGGGTCTTTCTTCGACCAACCCTAGAAGTTTAATAGTGCATTTCACTCGTCACTTCATGCGCTTTGAGATGCCGCTAAGCACAATAAGCTATCTGTAATAGGAGCGACGTAAATTGAACAAATGTGATAGAATTTCGCTGAATTCTTATATTAACCAAAATATAAAATGACCTAATCGGGTCTCTGCTTGCCCTATCATAGTAGTTTAGTAGTGCTTTTTACTCGCCATTCCACGCGCTTTAAGATGCCACCTAGCCCAGTACGCTATCTGAAATAGGAGCGACGTAAGTTGAACAAATGTGATAGAATTACGCTGAATTCTTATATTAACCGTAATATAAAATGATCTAATCGGGTCTCTGATTGCCCTATCATAGAAGTTTAATAGTGCATTTTACTCGCCTTTCCACGCGCTTTAAGATGCCGCCTAGCCCAGTACGCTATCTGAAATAGGAGCGACGTAAATTGAACAAATGTGATAGAATTTCCCTGAAATCTTATATTAAACAAAATATAAAATGATCTAATCGGGTCTCTGATTGCCCTAGCATAGAAGTTTAATAGTGCATTTTACTCGCCATTCCGCGCGCTTTAGGATGCCACCTAGCCCAGTACGCTATCTGGAATAGGAGCGACGTAAATTGAACAAATGTGATAGAATTTTGCTGAATTCCTAAATCAACCATACTATAAAATGATCTAATCGGGTCTCTGTTTGCCCTACCCTAGAAGTTTAATAGTGCATTTCACTCGTCACTTCATGCGCTTTGAGCTGCCGCTAAGCACAATAAGCTATCTGTAATAGGAGCGACGTAAATTGAGCAAATGTGATAGAATTTCGCTGAATTCTTTAATTAACCAAAATGTAAAATGATCTAATCGGGTCTCTGTTCGCCCTCGCCTAGAAGTTTAATAGTGCATTTTATTCGCCATTCCACGCGCTTTAAGATGCCGCATTGCCCAGTACCCTATCTGAAATAGGAACGACGTAAATTGAACTAATGTGATAGAATTTTGCTGAATTCTTAAATTAACCATAATATAAAATGATCTAATCGGGTCTCTGATTGCCCTACCCTTGAAGTTTACTAGTGCATTTTACACGCCATTTCATGCGCTTTGAGATGCCGCTTAGCCCAATACGCTATCTGAAATAGGAACGACGTAAATTGAACTAATGTGATAGAATTTTGCTGAATTCTTAAATTAACCATAATATAAAATGATCTCTTCGGGTCTCTGATTGCCCTACCCTAGAAGTTTACTAGTGCATTTTACTCGCCATTTCATGCGCTTTGAGATGCCGCTTAGCCCAATACGCTATCTGAAATAGGAGCGACGTAAATTGAACTAATGTGATAGAATTTTGCTGAATTCTTAAATTAACCATAATATAAAATGATCTAATCGGGTCTCTGTTTGCCCTACCCTAGAAGTTTAACAGTGCATTTTACTCGCCATTTCATGCGCTTTGAGATGCCGCTTAGCCCAATACGCTATCTGAAATAGGAGCGGCGTAAATTGAACAAATGTGATAGAATTTCGCTGAATTCTTAAATTAACCATAATATAAAATGATCTAATGGGGTCTATGTTTGCCCTACCCTAGAAGTTTAATAGTGCATTTTACTCGTTATTTCATGAGCTTTGAGATGCCGCTTAGCACAATACGCTATCTGAAATAGGAGCGATGTAAATTGATCAAATGTGATAGAATTTCGCTGAATTCTTTTATTAACCATAACGTAAAATGATCTAATCGGGTCTCTGTTCGCCCTAGCGTAGAAGCTTAATTGTGCATTTTATTCGTCATTTCATGCGCTTTGAGATGCCGCTTAGCCCAATACGCTATCTGAAATAGGAGCGACGTAAATTGAACAAATGTGATAGAATTTCGCTGAATTCTTATATTAACCAAAATATAAAATGATCTAATCGGGTCTCTGTTTGCCCTACCCTAGAAGTTTAACAGTGCATTTTACTCGTCATTTCATGCGCTTTGAGATGCCGCATAGCCCAATACGCTATCCGAAATAGGAATGACGTAAATTGAACAAATGTGATAGAATTTTTCTGAATTCTTAAATTAACCATAATATAAAATGATCTAATCGGGTCTCTTTTTGCCCTACCCTTGAAGTTTAATAGTGCATTTTACTCGCCATTCCACGCGCTTTAAGATGCCGCCTAGCCCAGTACGCTATCTGAAATAGGAGCGACGTAAATGGAACAAATGTGTTAGAATTTCGCTGAATTATTATATAACCAAAATATAAAATGATCTAATCGGGTCTCTGATTGCCCTATCATAGAAGTTTAATAGTGAATTTTACTCGCCATTCCACGCGCTTTAAGATGCCGCTTAGCCCAATACGCTATCTGCAATAGGAGCGACGTAAATTGAACAAATGTGTTAGAATTTCGCTGAATTCTTAAATTAACCATAATATAAAATGATCTAATGGGGTCTCTGATTGCCCTACCCTAGAAGATTAATAGTGCATTTCACTCGCCATTTCATGCGCTTTGAGGTGCCGCTTAGCCCAATAAGCTATCTGAAATAGGAGCGACGCAAATTGAACAAATGTGATAGAATTTCGCTGAATTCTTATATTAACCAAAATATAAAATGATCTAATCGGGTCTCTGATTGCCCTATCATAGAAGTTTAATAGTGCATTTTACTCGTCATTCCACGCGCTTTAAGATGCCGCCTAGCCCAGTACGCTATCTGAAATAGGAGCGACGTATGTTGAACAAATGTGATAGAATTTCCCTGAATTCTTATATTAACCTTAATGTAAAATGATCTAATCGGGTCTCTGTTTGCCCGACCCTAGAAGTTTAATAGTGCATTTCACTCGTCATTTCATGCGCTTTGCGATGCCGCTTAGCCCAATAAGCTATCTGAAATAGGAGCGACGTAAATTGAACAAATGTGATAGAATTTCGCTGAATTCTTATATTAACCAAAATATAAATGATCTAATCGGGTCTCTGATTGCCCTATCATAGAAGTTTAATAGTGAATTTTACTCGCCATTCCACGCGCTTTAAGATGCCGCATAGCCCAGTACGCTATCTGAAATAGGAACGACGTAAAATGAACTAATGTGATAGAATTTTGCTGAATTCTTAAATTAACTATAATATAAAATGATCTAATCGGGTCTCTGATTGCCCTACCCTAGAAGTTTACTAGTGCATTTTACTCGCCATTTCATTCGCTTTGAGATGCCGCTTAGCCCAATACGCTATCTGAAAGAGGAGCGACGTAAATTGAACAAATGTGATAGAATTTCGCTGAATTCTTATATTAACCAAAATATAAAATGATCTAATCGGGTCTCTGATTGCCCTATCATAGAAGTTTAGTAGTTCATTTTACTCGCCCTTCCACGCGCTTTGAGATACCGCCTAGCCCAGTACGCTATCTGAAATAGGAGCGACGTAAGTTGAACAAATGTGATAGAATTACGCTGAATTCTTATACTAACCGTAATATAAAATGATCTAATCGGGTCTCTGTTTGCCCTACCCTAGAAGTTTAACAGTGCATTTTACTCGTCATTTCATGCGCTTTGAGATGCCGCATAGCCCAATACGCTATCCGAAATAGGAATGACGTAAATTGAACAAATGTGATAGAATTTTTCTGAATCCTTAAATTAACCATAATATAAAATGATCTAATCGGGTCTCTGTTTGCCCTACCCTTGAAGTTTAATAGTGCATTTTACTCGCCATTCCACGCGCTTTAAGATGCCGCCTAGCCCAGTACGCTATCTGAAATAGGAGCGACGTAAATGGAACAAATGTGATAGAATTTCGCTGAATTCTTAAATTAACCATAATATAAAATGATCCAATGGGGTCTCTGATTGCCCTACCCTAGAAGATTAATAGTGCATTTCACTCGCCATTTCATGCGCTTTGAGGTGCCGCTTAGCCCAATAAGCTATCTGAAATAGGAGCGACGCAAATTGAACAAATGTGATAGAATTTCGCTGAATTCTTATATTAACCAAAATATAAAATGATCTAATCGGGTCTCTGATTGCCCTATCATAGAAGTTTAATAGTGCATTTTACTCGCCATTTCATGCGCTTTGAGATGCCACTTAGCCCAATACGCTATCTGCAATAGGAGCGACGTAAGTTGAACAAATGTGATAGAATTTCGCTGAATTCTTTTATTAACCAAAATGTAAAATGATCTAATCGGGTCTCTGTTCGCCCTCGCCAAGAAGTTTAATAGTGCATTTTATTCGCCATTTCATGCGCTTTGAGATGCCGCTTAGCCCAATACGCTATCTGAAATAGCAGCGACGTAAATTAAACAAATGTGATAGAATGTCCCTGAAATCTTATGTTAAACAAAATGTAAAATGATCTAATCGGGTCTCTGATTGCCCTATCATGGAAGATTAGTAGTGCATTTTACTCACCCTTCCACGCGCTTTAAGATGCCGCCTAGCCCAGTACGCTACCTGAAATAGGAGCGTCGTAAATTGAACAAATGTGCTAGAATTTTGCTGAATTCTTAAATTAAGCATAATATAAAATGATCTAATCGGGTTTCTGTTCGCCCTACCCCAGAAGTTTAATAGAGCATTTCACTCGTCAATCCATGCGCATTGAGGTGCCGCTTAGCCCAATACGCTATCTGAAATAGGAGCGACGTAAATTGAACAAATGTAATAGAATTTCGCTGAATTCTTATATTAACCAAAATATACAATGATCTAATCGGGTCTCTGATTGCCCTATCATAGAAGTTTAATATTGCATTTTACTCGCCATTCCACGCGCTTTAAGATGCCGCCTAGCTCAGTACGCTATCTGAAATAGGAGCGACGAAAGTTGAACAAATGTGATAGAATTTCGCTGAATTCTTATATTAACCAAAATATAAAATGATCTAATCGGGTCTCTGATTGCCCTATCATAGAAGTTTAATAGTGAATTTTACTCGCCATTCCACGCGCTTTAAGATGCCGCATAGCCCAGTACGCTATCTGAAATAGGAGCGACGTAAACTGAACAAATGTGATAGAATTTTGCTGAATTCTTAAATTAACCATAATGTAAAGTGATCTAATCCGGTCTCTGTTCGCCCTAGCCTAGAAGTTGAATAGCTCATTTTATTCGCCATTTCATGCGCTTTGAGATGCCGGTTAGCCCAATACGCTATCTGAAATAGGAGCGACGTAAGTTGAACAAATGTGATAGAATTTCCCTGAATTCTTATATTAACCTTAATGTAAAATGATCTAATTGGGTCTTTCTTCGACCATCCCTAGAAGTTTAATAGTGCATTTCACTCGTCACTTCATGCGCTTTGAGATGCCGCTAAGCACAATAAGCTATCTGTATTAGGAGCGACGTAAATTTAACAAATGTGATAGCATTACGCTGAATTCTTATATTAACCAAAATATTAAATGATCTAATCGGGTCTCTGATTGCCCTATCATAGATGTTTAATAGTGCATTTTACTCGCCTTTCCACGCGCTTTATGATGCCGCCTAGCCCAGTACGCTATCTGAAATAGGAGCGACGTAAATTGAACAAATGTGATAGAATTTCGCTGAATGCTTAAATTAACCATAATATAAAATCATTTAATCGGGTCTTTGTTTGCCCTACCCTAGAAGATTAATAGTGCATTTTACTCGCCATTTCATGCGCTTTCAGATGCCGCTAAGCCCAATAAGCTATCTGAAATAGGAGCGACGTAAATTGAACAAATGTGACAGAATTTCCCTGAAATTTTATATTAAACAAAATATAAAATGATCTAATCGGGTCTCTGATTGCCCCATCATAGAAGTTTAATAGTGCATTTTACTCGCCTTTCCACGCGCTTTAAGATGCCGCCTAGCCCAGTACGCTATCTGAAATAGGAACGACGTAAATTGAACAAATGTGATAGAATTACGCTGAATTCTTATATTAACCGTAATATAAAATGATCTCATCGGGTCTCTGTTTGCCTTATTCTAGAAGTTTAATAGTGCATTATACTCGCCATTTCATGCGCTTTGAGATGCGGCTTAGCCCAATACGCTATCTGAAATAGTAGCGACGTAAATTGAACAAATGTGATAGAATTTTGCTGAATTCTTAAATTAACCATAATATAAAATGATCTAATCCGGTCTCTGTTTGCCCTAACCTAGAAGTTTAATAGTGCATTTTACTCGCCATTTCATGCGCTTTCAGATGCCGCTTAGCCCAATACGCTATCTTTAATAGGAGCGACGTAAATTGAACAAATGTGATAGAATTTCGCTGAATTCTTATATTAACCAAAATATAAAATGACCTAATCGGGTCTCTGATTGCTCTATCATAGTAGTTTAGTAGTGCATTTTACTCGCCATTCCACGCGCTTTAAGATACCGCCTAGCCCAATGCGCTATCTGAAATAGGAGCGACGAAAGTTGAACAAATGTGATAGAATTACGCTGAATTCTTATATTAACCGTAATATAAAATGATCTAATCGGGTCTCTGATTGCCCTATCATAGAAGTTTTATAGTTCATTTTACTCGCCATTCCACGCGCTTTAAGATGCCGCCTAGCCTAGTACGCCATCTGGCATAGGAACGGCGTAAATTGAACAAATGTTATAGAATTTTGCAGAATTCTTAAATTAACCATAATATAAAATGATCTAATCGGGTCTCTGTTTGCCCTACCCTAGAAGTTTAATAGTGCATTTTACTCGACATTTCTTGCGCTTTGAGATGCCGCTTAGCCCAATACGCTATCTGAAATATCAGCGACGTAAATTGAACAAATGTGAGAGAAGTTCGCTGAATTCTTATATTAACCAAAATATAAAATGATCTAATCGGGTCTCTGATTGCCCTATCATAGAAGTTTAGTAGTGCATTTTACTCGCCCTTCCACGCGCTTTGAGATGCCGCCTAGCCCAGTACGCTATCTGAAATAGAAGCGACGTAAATTGAACAAATGTGATAGAATTTCGCTGAATTCTTAAATGAACCATAATATAAAATGATCTTATCGGGTCTCTGTTTGTCCTACCCTAGAAGTTTAATAGTGCATTTTACTCCACATTTCTTGCGCTTTGAGATGCCGCTTAGCCCAATACGCTATCTGAAATATCAGCGACGGAAATTGAACAAATGTGAGAGAATTTCGCTGAATTCTTATATTAACCAAAATATAAAATGATGTAATCGGGTCTCTGATTGCCCGATCATAGAAGTTTAGTAGTGCGTTTTACTCGCTCTTCCACGCGCTTTGAGATTCCGCCTAGCCCAGTACGCTATCTGAAATAGGAGCGACGTAAGTTGAACAAATGTGATAGAATTACGCTAAATTCTTATATTAACCGTAATATAAAATGATCTAATCGGGTCTCTGTTTGCCCTACCCTAGAAGTTTAATAGTGCATTTTACTCGTCATTTCATGCGCTTTGAGATGTCGCATAGCCCAATACGCTATCTGAAATAGGAACGACGTAAATTGAACAAATGTGATAGAATTTTTCTGAATTCTTAAATTAACCATAATATAAAATGATCTAATCGGGTCTCTGATTGCCCTATCATAGAAGTTTTATAGTTCATTTTACTCGCCATTCCACGCGCTTTAAGATGCCGCCTAGCCTAGTACGCCATCTGGCATAGGAACGGCGTAAATTGAACAAATGTTATAGAATTTTGCTGAATTCTTAAATTAACCATAATATAAAATGATCTAATCGGGTCTCTGTTTGCCCTACCCTAGAAGTTTAATATTGCATTTCACTCGCCATTTCATGCGCTTTGAGGTGCCGCTTATCCCAATATGCTATCTGAAATAGGAGCGACGTAAATTGAACAAATGTGATAGAATTTTGCTGAATTCTTAAATTAACCATAATATAAAATGATCTAATCGGGTCTCTGTTTGCCGTACCCTAGAAGTTTAGTAGTGCATTTTACTCGCCCTTCCTCGCGCTTTAAGATGCCGCCTAGCCCTGTACGCTATCTGAAATAGCAGCGACGTAAGTTGAACAAATGTGATAGAATTACGCTGAATTCTTATATTAACCGTAATATAAAATGATCTAATCGGGTATCTGTTTGCCTTACCCTAGAAGTTTAAATGTGCATTTTAATCGCCATTTCATGGGCTTTGAGATGCCGCTTAGCCCAATACGCTATCTGAAATAGGAGCGACGTAAATTGAACGAATGTGATAGAATTTCGGTGAATTATTAAATTAACCATAATATAAAATGATCTAATCGGGCCTCTGTTTGCCCTACCCTAGAAGTGTAATAGTGCATTTTACTCGCCATTCCACGCGCTTTAAGATGCCGCTTAGCCCAATACGCTATCTGAAATAGGAGCGACGTAAATCGAACAAATGTGATAGAATTTCCCTGAATTCTTATATTAACCTTAATGTAAAATGATCTAATCGGGTCTCTGTTCGCCCTACCATAGAAGTCTAATAGTGCATTTCACTCGCCATTTAATGCGCTTTGAGATGCCGCTTAGCCCATTACGCTATCTGAAATAGGAGCGACGTAAATTAAACAAAAGTGATACAATTTCGCTGAATTCTTATATTATCCAAAATATAAAATGATCTAATCAGGTCTCTGATTGCCCTATCATAGAAGTTCAATAGTGCATTTTACTCGCCATTTCATGCGCTTTGAGATGCCGCTTAGCCCAATACGCTGTCTGAAATAGGAGCGACGTAAATTGAACAAATGTGATAGAATTTCGGTGAATTCTTATATTAACCAAAATATAGAATGATCTAATCGGGTCTCTGATTGCCCTATCATAGAAGTTTAACAGTGCATTTTACTCGCCATTCCTCGCGTTTTAAGATGCCGCCAAGCCCAGTACGCTAGCTGAAATAGGAACGACGTAAATTGAAAAAATGTGATAGAATTTTGCTGAATTCTTAAATTAACCATTATATAAAATGATCTAATCGGGTCTCTGTTTGCCCTACCCTAGAAGTTTAATAGTGCATTTTACTCGCCATTTCATGCACTTTGAGATGCTGCTTAGCCCAATACGCTAACTGAAATAGGAGCGACGTAAATTGAACAAATGTGATAGAATTTCACTGAATTCTTATATTAACCAAAATATAAAATGATCTAATCGGGTCTCTGATAGCCCTATCATAGAAGTTTAATAGTGCATTTTACTCGCCATTCCACGCGCTTTAAGATGCCGCCTAGCCCAGTACGCTATCTGAAAGAGGAGCGACGTAAGTTGAACAAATGTGATAGAATTACGCTGAATTCTTATATTAACCGTAATATAAAATGATCTAATCGGGTCTCTGTTTGCCTTATCCTAGAAGTTTAATAGTGCATTTTACGCGCCATTTCATACGCATTGAAATGCCGCTTAGCCCAATACGCTATCTGAAATAGGAGCGACGTAAGTTGAACAAATGTGATAGAATTACGCTGAATTCTTATATTAACCGTAATATAAAATGATCTAATCGGGTCTCTGTTTGCCCTACCCTAGAAGTTTAATAGTGCATTTTACTCGTCATTTCATGCGCTTTGAGATGCCGCTTAGCCCAATACGCTATCTGAAATAGTAGCGACGTAAATTGAACAAATCTGATAGAATTTCGCTGAATTCTTAAATTAACCATAATATAAAATGATTTAATCGGGTCTTTGTTTGCCCTACCCTCGAAGTTTAATAGTGCATTTTACTCGCCATTTCATGCGCTTTCAGATGCCGCTAAGCCCAATAAGCTATCTGAAATAGGAGCAACGTAAATTGAACAAATGTGACAGAATTTCCCTGAAATCTTATATTAAACAAAATATAAAATGATCTAATCGGGTCTCTGATTGCCCTATCATAGAAGTTCAATAGTGCATTTTACTCGCCATTCCACGCGCTTTAAGATGCCGCCTAGCCTAGTACGCTATCTGGCATAGGAACGGCGTAAATTGAACAAATGTTATAGAATTTTGCTGAATTCTTAAATTAACCATAATATAAAATGATCTAATCGGGTCTCTGTTTGCCCTACCCTAGAAGTTTAATAGTGCATTTTACTCGACATTTCTTGCGCTTTGAGATGCCGCTTAGCCCAATACGCTATCTGAAATATCAGCGACGTAAATTGAACAAATGTGAGAGAAATTCGCTGAATCCTTATATTAACCAAAATATAAAATGATCTATTCGGGTCTCTGATTGCCCTATCATAGAAGTTTAGTAGTGCATTTTACTCGCCCTTCCACGCGCTTTGAGATGCCGCTTAGCCCAATACGCTATCTGAAATAGGAGCGACGTAAATTGAACAAATGTGATAGAATTTCCCTGAATTCTTATATTAACCTTAATGTAAAATGATCTAATCGGGTCTCTGTTCGCCCTACCATAGAAGTCTAATAGTGCATTTCACTCGTCATTTCATGCGCTTTGAGATGCCGCTTAGCCCATTACGCTATCTGAAATAGGAGCGACGTAAATTAAACAAAAGTGATACAATTTCGCTGAATTCTTATATTAACCAAAATATAAAATGATCTAATCAGGTCTCTGATTGCCCTATCATAGAAGTTCAATAGTGCATTTTACTCGCCATTTCATGCGCTTTGAGATGCCGCTTAGACCAATACGCTGTCTGAAATAGGAGCGACGTAAATTGAACAAATGTGATAGAATTTCGGTGAATTCTTATATTAACCAAAATATAAAATGATCTACTCGGGTCTCTGATTGCCCTATCATAGAAGTTTTATAGTTCATTTTACTCGCCATTCCACGCGCTTTAAGATGCCGCCTAGCCTAGTATGCTATCTGGCATAGGAACGGCGTAAATTGAACAAATGTTATAGAATTTTGCTGAATTCTTAAATTAACCATATTATAAAATGATCTAATCGGGTCTCTGTTTGCCCTACCCTAGAAGTTTAATAGTGCATTTTACTCGACATTTCTTGCGCTTTGAGATGCTGCTTAGCCCAATACGCTATCTGAAATATCAGCGACGTAAATTGAACAAATGTGAGAGAATTTCGCTGAATTCTTATGTTAACCAAAATATAAAATGATGTAATCGGGTCTCTGCTTGCCCGATCATAGAAGTTTAGTAGTGCATTCTACTCGCCCTTCCACGCGCTTTGAGAATCCGCCTAGCCCAGTACGCTATCTGGAATAGGAGCGACGTAAGTTGAAGAAATGAGAAAGAATTATGCTGAATTCTTAAATTGACCATAATATAAAATGATCTAATCGGGTCTCTGTTTGCCCTACCCTAGAAGTTTAATATTGCATTTCACTCGCCATTTCATGCGCTTTGAGGTGCCGCTTAGCCCAATATGCTATCTGAAATAGGAGCGACGTAAATTGAACAAATGTGATAGAATTTCCCTGAAATCTTATATAAATCAAAATATAAAATGATCTAATCGGGTCTCTGATTGCCCTATCATGGAAGATTAGTAGTGCATTTTACTCACCCTTCCACGCGCTTTAAGATGCCGTCTAGCCCAGTACGCTATCTGAAATAGGAGCGACGTAAATTGAGCAAATGTGATAGAATTTTGCTGAATTCTTAAATTAACCATAATATAAAATGATCTAATCGGGTCTCTGTTTGCCCTACCCTAGAAGTTTAGTAGTGCATTTTACTCGCCCTTCCACGCGCTTTAAGATGCCGCCTAGCCCTGTACGCTATCTGAAATAGGAGCGACGTAAGTTGAACAAATGTGATAGAATTACGCTGAATTCTTATATTAACCGTAATATAAAATGATCTAATCGGGTATCTGTTTGCCTTACCCTAGAAGTTTAATAGTGCATTTTAATCGCCATTTCATGGGCTTTGAGATGCCGCTTAGCCCAATACGCTATCTGAAATAGGAGCGACGTAAATGGAACAAATGTGATAGAATTTCCCTGAATTCTTATATTAACCTTAATGTAAAATGATCTAATCGGGTCTCTGTTCGCCCTACCATAGAAGTCTAATAGTGCATTTCACTCGTCATTTCATGCGCTTTGAGATGCCGCTTAGCCCATTACGCTATCTGAAATAGGAGCGACGTAAATTAAACAAAAGTGATACAATTTCGCTGAATTCTTATATTAACCAAAATATAAAATGATCTAATCAGGTCTCTGATTGCCCTATCATAGAAGTTCAATAGTGCATTTTACTCGCCATTTCATGCGCTTTGAGATGCCGCTTAGCCCAATACGCTGTCTGAAATAGGAGCGACGTAAATTGAACAAATGTGATAGAATTTCGGTGAATTCTTATATTAACCAAAATATAAAATGATCTAATCGGGTCTCTGATTGCCCTATCATAGAAGTTTAACAGTGCATTTTACTCGCCATTCCACGCGCTTTAAGATGCCGCCTAGCCCAGTACGCTATCTGAAAGAGGAGCGACGTAAGTTGAACAAATGTGATAGAATTACGCTGAATTCTTATATTAACCGTAATATAAAATGATCTAATCGGGTCTCTGTTTGCCTTATCCTAGAAGTTTAATAGTGCATTTTACGCGCCATTTCATACGCATTGAAATGCCGCTTAGCCCAATACGCTATCTGAAATAGGAGCGACGTAAGTTGAACAAATGTGATAGAATTACGCTGAATTCTTATATTAACCGTAATATAAAATGATCTAATCGGGTCTCTGTTTGCCCTACCCTAGAAGTTTAATAGTGCATTTTACTCGTCATTTCATGCGCTTTGAGATGCCGCTTAGCCCAATACGCTATCTGAAATAGTAGCGACGTAAATTGAACAAATCTGATAGAATTTCGCTGAATTCTTAAATTAACCATAATATAAAATGATTTAATCGGGTCTTTGTTTGCCCTACCCTCGAAGTTTAATAGTGCATTTTACTCGCCATTTCATGCGCTTTCAGATGCCGCTAAGCCCAATAAGCTATCTGAAATAGGAGCGACGTAAATTGAACAAATGTGACAGAATTTCCCTGAAATCTTATATTAAACAAAATATAAAATGATCTAATCGGGTCTCTGATTGCCCTATCATAGAAGTTCAATAGTGCATTTTACTCGCCATTCCACGCGCTTTAAGATGCCGCCTAGCCTAGTACGCTATCTGGCATAGGAACGGCGTAAATTGAACAAATGTTATAGAATTTTGCTGAATTCTTAAATTAACCATAATATAAAATGATCTAATCGGGTCTCTGTTTGCCCTACCCTAGAAGTTTAATAGTGCATTTTACTCGACATTTCTTGCGCTTTGAGATGCCGCTTAGCCCAATACGCTATCTGAAATATCAGCGACGTAAATTGAACAAATGTGAGAGAAATTCGCTGAATCCTTATATTAACCAAAATATAAAATGATCTAATCGGGTCTCTGATTGCCCTATCATAGAAGTTTAGTAGTGCATTTTACTCGC
Organism: Macropis europaea; assembly: GCA_916610135.2. Taxonomy (NCBI): domain Eukaryota; kingdom Metazoa; phylum Arthropoda; class Insecta; order Hymenoptera; family Melittidae; genus Macropis; species Macropis europaea. The sequence continues at coordinate 11,285 of CAKAJE020001674.1, read as the reverse complement.
CCTTCCACGCGCTTTGAGATGCCGCTTAGCCCAATACGCTATCTGAAATAGGAGCGACGTAAATTGAACAAATGTGATAGAATTTCCCTGAATTCTTATATTAACCTTAATGTAAAATGATCTAATCGGGTCTCTGTTCGCCCTACCCTAGAAGTCTAATAGTGCATTTCACTCGTCATTTCATGCGCTTTGAGATGCCGCTTAGCCCATTACGCTATCTGAAATAGGAGCGACGTAAATTAAACAAAAGTGATACAATTTCGCTGAATTCTTATATTAACCAAAATATAAAATGATCTAATCAGGTCTCTGATTGCCCTATCATAGAAGTTCAATAGTGCATTTTACTCGCCATTTCATGCGCTTTGAGATGCCGCTTAGACCAATACGCTGTCTGAAATAGGAGCGACGTAAATTGAACAAATGTGATAGAATTTCGGTGAATTCTTATATTAACCAAAATATAAAATGATCTACTCGGGTCTCTGATTGCCCTATCATAGAAGTTTTATAGTTCATTTTACTCGCCATTCCACGCGCTTTAAGATGCCGCCTAGCCTAGTACGCTATCTGGCATAGGAACGGCGTAAATTGAACAAATGTTATAGAATTTTGCTGAATTCTTAAATTAACCATATTATAAAATGATCTAATCGGGTCTCTGTTTGCCCTACCCTAGAAGTTTAATAGTGCATTTTACTCCACATTTCTTGCGCTTGAGATGCTGCTTAGCCCAATACGCTATCTGAAATATCAGCGACGTAAATTGAACAAATGTGAGAGAATTTCGCTGAATTCTTATGTTAACCAAAATATAAAATGATGTAATCGGGTCTCTGCTTGCCCGATCATAGAAGTTTAGTAGTGCATTCTACTCGCCCTTCCACGCGCTTTGAGAATCCGCCTAGCCCAGTACGCTATCTGGAATAGGAGCGACGTAAGTTGAAGAAATGAGAAAGAATTATGCTGAATTCTTAAATTGACCATAATATAAAATGATCTAATCGGGTCTCTGTTTGCCCTACCCTAGAAGTTTAATATTGCATTTCACTCGCCATTTCATGCGCTTTGAGGTGCCGCTTAGCCCAATATGCTATCTGAAATAGGAGCGACGTAAATTGAACAAATGTGATAGAATTTCCCTGAAATCTTATATAAAACAAAATATAAAATGATCTAATCGGGTCTCTGATTGCCCTATCATGGAAGATTAGTAGTGCATTTTACTCACCCTTCCACGCGCTTTAAGATGCCGCTTAGCCCAATACGCTATCTGAAATAGGAGCGACGTAAATTGAACAAATGTGATAGAATTTCGGTGAATTCTTATATTAACCAAAATATAAAATGATCTAATCGGGTCTCTGATTGCCCTATCATAGAAGTTTAACAGTGCATTTTACTCGCCATTCCTCGCGTTTTAAGATGCCGCCAAGCCCAGTACGCTAGCTGAAATAGGAACGACGTAAATTGAAAAAATGTGATAGAATTTTGCTGAATTCTTAAATTAACCATTATATAAAATGATCTAATCGGGTCTCTGTTTGCCCTACCCTAGAAGTTTAATAGTGCATTTTACTCGCCATTTCATGCACTTTGAGATGCTGCTTAGCCCAATACGCTAACTGAAATAGGAGCGACGTAAATTGAACAAATGTGATAGAATTTCACTGAATTCTTATATTAACCAAAATATAAAATGATCTAATCGGGTCTCTGATAGCCCTATCATAGAAGTTTAATAGTGCATTTTACTCGCCATTCCACTCGCTTTAAGATGCCGCCTAGCCCAGTACGCTATCTGAAAGAGGAGCGACGTAAGTTGAACAAATGTGATAGAATTACGCTGAATTCTTATATTAACCGTAATATAAAATGATCTAATCGGGTCTCTGTTTGCCTTATCCTAGAAGTTTAATAGTGCATTTTACTCGCCATTTCATGCGCTTTGAGATGCCGCTTAGCCCAATACGCTATCTGAAATAGGAGCGACGAAAGTTGAACAAATGTGATAGAATTACGCTGAATTCTTATATTAACCGTAATATAAAATGATCTAATCGGGTCTCTGTTTGCCCTACCCTAGAAGTTTAACAGTGCATTTTACTCGGCATTGCATGCGCTTTGAGATGCCGCATAGCCCAATACGCTATCTGAAATAGGAACGACGTAAATTGAACAAATGTGATAGAATTTTTCTGAATTCTTAAATTAACCATAATATAAAATGATCTAATCGGGTCTCTGTTTGCCATACCCTTGAAGTTTAATAGTGCATTTTACTCGCCATTCCACGCGCTTTAAGATGCCGCCTAGCCCAGTACGCTATCTGAAATAGGAGCGACGTAAATTGAACAAATGTGATAGAATTTCGCTGAATTCTTATATTAACCAAAATATGAAATGATCTAATCGGGTCTCTGATACCCCTATCATAGAAGTTTAATAGTGCATTTTACTCGCCATTCCACGCCCTTTAAGATGCCGCCTAGCCCAGTACGCTATCTGAAAGAGGTGCGACGTAAGTTGAACAAATGTGATAGAATTACGCTGAATTCTTATATTAACCGTAATATAAAATGATCTAATCGGGTATTTGTTTGCCTTACCCTAGAAGTTTAATAGTGCATTTTAATCGCCATTTCATGGGCTTTGAGATGCCGCTTAGCCCAATACGCTATCTGAAATAGGAGCGACGTAAATTGAACGAATGTGATAGAATTTCGGTGAATTATTAAATTAACCATAATATAAAATGATCTAATCGGGCCTCTGTTTGCCCTACCCTAGAAGTGTAATAGTGCATTTTACTCGCCATTCCACGCGCTTTATGATGCAGCCTAGCCCAGTACGCTATCTGAAATAGGAGCGACGTAAATTGAACAAATGTGTTAGAATTTCACTGAATTCTTATATTAACCAAAATATGAAATGATCTAATCGGGTCTCTGATACCCCTATCATAGAAGTTTAATAGTGCATTTTACTCGCCATTCCACGCCCTTTAAGATGCCGCCTAGCCCAGTACGCTATCTGAAAGAGGTGCGACGTAAGTTGAACAAATGTGATAGAATTACGCTGAATTCTTATATTAACCGTAATATAAAATGATCTAATCGGGTATTTGTTTGCCTTACCCTAGAAGTTTAATAGTGCATTTTAATCGCCATTTCACGCGCTTTGAGATGCCGCTTAGCCCAATACGCTATCTGAAATAGGAGCGACGTAAATTGAACGAATGTGATAGAATTTCGGTGAATTATTAAATTAACCATAATATAAAATGATCTAATCGGGCCTCTGTTTGCCCTACCCTAGAAGTGTAATAGTGCATTTTACTCGCCATTCCACGCGCTTTAAGATGCCGCTTAGCCCAATACGCTATCTGAAATAGGAGCGACGTAAATTGAACAAATGTGATAGAATTTCCCTGAATTCTTATATTAACCTCAATGTAAAATGATCTAATCGGGTCTCTGATTGCCCTATCATAGAAGTTTAATAGTGCATTTTACTCGCCATTCCACGCGCTTTAAGATGCCGCTTAGCCCAATACGCTATCAGCAATAGGAGCGACGTAAATTGAACAAATGTGATAGAATTTCGCTGAATTCTTAAATTAACCATAATATAAAATGATCTAATCGGGTTTCTGTTCGCCCTACCCCAGAAGTTTAATAGAGCATTTCACTCGTCAATCCATGCGCTTTGAGGTGCCGCTTAGCCCAATACGCTATCTGAAATAGGAGCGACGTAAATTGAACAAATGTAATAGAATTTCGCTGAATTCTTATATTAACCAAAATATAAAATGATCTAATCGGGTCTCTGATTGCCCTATCATAGAAGTTTAATATTGCATTTTACTCGCCATTCCACGCGCTTTCAGATGCCGCCTAGCTCAGTACGCTATCTGAAATAGGAGCGACGAAAGATGAACAAATGTGATAGAATTTCGCTGAATTCTTATATTAACCAAAATATAAAATGATCTAATCGGGTCTCTGATTGCCCTATCATAGAAGTTTAATAGTGCATTTTACTCGCCATTCCACGCGCTTTAAGATGCCGCATAGCCCAGTACGCTATCTGAAATAGGAGCGACGTTAACTGAACAAATGTGATAGAATTTTGCTGAATTCTTAAATTAACCATAATGTAAAGTGATCTAATCCGGTCTCTGTTCGCCCTAGCCTAGAAGTTGAATAGCTCATTTTATTCGCCATTTCATGCGCTTTGAGATGCCGCTTAGCCCAATACGCTATCTGAAATAGGAGCGACGTAAGTTGAACAAATGTGATAGAATTTCCCTGAAATCTTATATTAACCTTAATGTAAAATGATCTAATTGGGTCTTTCTTCGACCAACCCTAGAAGTTTAATAGTGCATTTCACTCGTCACTTCATGCGCTTTGAGATGCCGCTAAGCACAATAAGCTATCTGTAATAGGAGCGACGTAAATTGAGCAAATGTGATAGAATTTCGCTGAATTCTTTTATTAAGCAAAATGTAAAATGATCTAATCGGGTCTCTGTTCGCCCTCGCCTAGAAGTTTAATAGTGCATTTTATTCGCCATTTCATGCGCTTTGAGATGCCGCTTAGCCCAATACGCTATCTGAAATATCAACGACGTAAGTTGAACAAATGTGATAGAATTTCGCTGAATTCTTTTATTAAACAAAATATAAAATGATCTAATCGGGTCTCTGTTTGCTCTAGCATATAAGTTTAATAGTGCATTTTACTCGCCTTTCCACGCGCTTTAAGATGCCGCCTAGCCCAGAACGCTATCTGAAATAGGAGCGACGTAAATTGAACAAATGTGATAGAATTTCCCTGAAATCTTATATTAAACAAAATATAAAATGATCTAATCGGGTCTCTGATTGCCCTATCATAGAAGTTTAATAGTGCATTTTACTCGCCATTTCATGCGCTATTAGATGCCGCTTAGCCCAGGACGCTATCTGAAATAGGAACGACGTAAATTGAACAAATGTGATAGAATTTTGCTGAATTCTTAAATTAACCATAATATAAAATGATCTAATCGGGTCTCTGTTTGCCCTACCCTAGAAGTTTAATAGTGCATTTCACTCGTCATTTCATGCGCTTTGAGATGCCGCTAAGCCCAATAAGCTGTCTGTAATAGGAGCGACGTAACTTGAACAAATGTGATAGCTTTACGCTGAATTCTTATATTAACCAAAATATTAAATGATCCAATCGGGTCTCTGATTGCCCTATCATAGAAGTTTAATAGTGCATTTTACTCGCCTTTCCACGCGCTTTAAGATGCCGCCTAGCCCAGTGCGCTATCTGAAATAGGAGCGACGTAAATTGAACAAATGTGATAGAATTTCCCTGAAATCTTATATTAAACAAAATATAAAATGATCTAATCGGGTCTCTGATTGCCCTAGCATAGAAGTTTAATAGTGCATTTTACTCGCCATTCCGCGCGCTTTAGGATGCCGCCTAGCCCAGTACGCTATCTGAAATTGGAGCGACGTAAATTGAACAAATGTGATAGAATTTTGCTGAATTCTTAAATTAACCATAATATAAAATGATCTAATCGGGTCTCTGTTTGCTCTACCCTAGAAGTTTAATAGTGCATTTCACTCGTCACTTCATGCGCTTTGAGATGCCGCTAAGCACAATAAGCTATCTGTAATAGGAGCGACGTAAATTGAGCAAATGTGATAGAATGTCCCTGAAATCTTATATTAAACAAAATGTAAAATGATCTAATCGGGTCTCTGATTGCCCTATCATAGAAGTTTAAGAGTGCATTTTACTCGCCATTTCTTGCGCTTTGCGATGCCGCATAGCCCAATACGCTATCTGAAATATCAGCGACGTAAGTTGAGCAAATGTGATAGAATTTCGCTGATTTCTTTTATTAAACAAAATATAAAATGATCTAATCGGGTCTCTGATTGCCCTATCATAGAAGTTTAATAGTGCATTTTACTCGCCATTTCATGCGCTTTGAGATGCCACTTAGCTCAATACGCTATCTGCAATAGGAGCGACGTAAGTTGAACAAATGTGATAGAATTTCGCTGAATTCTTTTATTAACCATAATGTAAAATGATCTAATCGGGTCTCTGTTCGCCCTAGCCTAGAAGTTTAATAGCTCATTTTATTCGCCATTTCATGCGCTTTGAGATGCCGCTTAGCCCAATACGCTATCTGAAATAGGAGCGACGTAAATTGAACAAATGTGATAGAATTTCCCTGAATTCTTATATTAACCTTAATGTAAAATGATCTAATTGGGTCTTTCTTCGACCAACCCTAGAAGTTTAATAGTGCATTTCACTCGTCACTTCATGCGCTTTGAGATGCCGCTAAGCACAATAAGCTATCTGTAATAGGAGCGACGTAAATTGAACAAATGTGATAGAATTTCGCTGAATTCTTATATTAACCAAAATATAAAATGACCTAATCGGGTCTCTGCTTGCCCTATCATAGTAGTTTAGTAGTGCTTTTTACTCGCCATTCCACGCGCTTTAAGATGCCGCCTAGCCCAGTACGCTATCTGAAATAGGAGCGACGTACGTTGAACAAATGTGATAGAATTACGCTGAATTCTTAAATTAACCATAATATAAAATGATCTAATCGGGTCTCTGATTGCCCTATCATAGAAGTTTAATAGTGCATTTTACTCGCCTTTCCACGCGCTTTAAGATGCCGCCTAGCCCAGTACGCTATCTGAAATAGGAGCGACGTAAATTGAACAAATGTGATAGAATTTCCCTGAAATCTTATATTAAACAAAATATAAAATGATCTAATCGGGTCTCTGATTGCCCTAGCATAGAAGTTTAATAGTGCATTTTACTCGCCATTCCGCGCGCTTTAGGATGCCACCTAGCCCAGTACGCTATCTGGAATAGGAGCGACGTAAATTGAACAAATGTGATAGAATTTTGCTGAATTCTTAAATCAACCATAATATAAAATGATCTAATCGGGTCTCTGTTTGCCCTACCCTAGAAGTTTAATAGTGCATTTCACTCGTCACGTCATGCGCTTTGAGCTGCCGCTAAGCACAATAAGCTATCTGTAATAGGAGCGACGTAAATTGAGCAAATGTGATAGAATTTCGCTGAATTCTTTAATTAACCAAAATGTAAAATGATCTAATCGGGTCTCTGTTCGCCCTCGCCTAGAAGTTTAATAGTGCATTTTATTCGCCATTCCAGGCGCTTTAAGATGCCGCATTGCCCAGTACCCTATCTGAAATAGGAACGACGTAAATTGAACTAATGTGATAGAATTTTGCTGAATTCTTAAATTAACCATAATATAAAATGATCTAATCGGGTCTCTGATTGCCCTACCCTTGAAGTTTACTAGTGCATTTTACACGCCATTTCATGCGCTTTGAGATGCCGCTTAGCCCAATACGCTATCTGAAATAGGAACGACGTAAATTGAACTAATGTGATAGAATTTTGCTGAATTCTTTTATTAACCATAACGTAAAATGATCTAATCGGGTCTCTGTTCGCCCTAGCGTAGAAGCTTAATTGTGCATTTTATTCGTCATTTCATGCGCTTTGAGATGCCGCTTAGCCCAATACGCTATCTGAAATAGGAGCGACGAAAATTGAACAAATGTGATAGAATTTCGCTGAATTCTTATATTAACCAAAATATAAAATGATCTAATGGGGTCTCCGATTGCCCTACCCTAGAAGATTAATAGTGCATTTCACTCGCCATTTCATGCGCTTTGAGGTGCCGCTTAGCCCAATAAGCTATCTGAAATAGGAGCGACGTAAATTGAGCAAATGTGATAGAATTTCGCTGAATTCTTTTATTAAGCAAAATGTAAAATGATCTAATCGGGTCTCTGTTCGCCCTCGCCTAGAAGTTTAATAGTGCATTTTATTCGCCATTTCATGCGCTTTGAGGTGCCGCTTAGCCCAATACGCTATCTGAAATATCAACGACGTAAGTTGAACAAATGTGATAGAATTTCGCTGAATTCTTTTATTAAACAAAATATAAAATGATCTAATCGGGTCTATGTTTGCTCTAGCATATAAGTTTAATAGTGCATTTTACTCGCCTTTCCACGCGCTTTAAGATGCCGCCTAGCCCAGAACGCTATCTGAAATGGGAGCGACGTAAATTGAACAAATGTGATAGAATTTCCCTGAAATCTTATATTAAACAAAATATAAAATGATCTAATCGGGTCTCTGATTGCCCTATCATAGAAGTTTAATAGTGCATTTTACTCGCCATTTCATGCGCTATTAGATGCCGCTTAGCCCAGGACGCTATCTGAAATAGGAACGACGTAAATTGAACAAATGTGATAGAATTTTGCTGAATTCTTAAATTAACCATAATATAAAATGATCTAATCGGGTCTCTGTTTGCCCTACCCTAGAACTTTAATAGTGCATTTTACTCGCCATTTCATGCGCCTTCAGATGCCGCTTAGCCCAGTATGCTATCTGAAATAGGAACTACGTAAATTGAACAAATGTGCTAGAATTTTGCTGAATTCTTAAATTAACCATAATATAAAATGATCTAATCGGGTTTCTGTTCGCCCTACCCCAGAAGTTTAATAGAGCATTTCACTCGTCAATCCATGCGCTTTGAGGTGCCGCTTAGCCCAATACGCTATCTGAAATAGGAGCGACGTAAATTGAACAAATGTAATAGAATTTCGCTGAATTCTTATATTAACCAAAATATAAAATGATCTAATCGGGTCTCTGATTGCCCTATCATAGAAGTTTAATATTGCATTTTACTCGCCATTCCACGCGCTTTCAGATGCCGCCTAGCTCAGTACGCTATCTGAAATAGGAGCGACGAAAGTTGAACAAATGTGATAGAATTTCGCTGAATTCTTATATTAACCAAAATATAAAATGATCTAATCGGGTCTCTGATTGCCCTATCATAGAAGTTTAATAGTGAATTTTACTCGCCATTCCACGCGCTTTAAGATGCCGCATAGCCCAGTACGCTATCTGAAATAGGAGCGACGTAAATTGAACAAATGTGATAGAATTTTGCTGAATTCTTAAATTAACCATAATGTAAAGTGATCTAATCCGGTCTCTGTTCGCCCTAGCCTAGAAGTTGAATAGCTCATTTTATTCGCCATTTCATGCGCTTTGAGATGCCGCTTAGCCCAATACGCTATCTGAAATAGGAGCGACGTAAGTTGAACAAATGTGATAGAATTTCCCTGAAATCTTATATTAACCTTAATGTAAAATGATCTAATTGGGTCTTTCTTCGACCAACCCTAGAAGTTTAATAGTGCATTTCACTCGTCACTTCATGCGCTTTGAGATGCCGCTAAGCACAATAAGCTATCTGTAATAGGAGCGACGTAAATTGAGCAAATGTGATAGAATTTCGCTGAATTCTTTTATTAAGCAAAATGTAAAATGATCTAATCGGGTCTCTGTTTGCTCTACCCTAGAAGTTTAATAGTGCATTTCACTCGTCACTTCATGCGCTTTGAGATGCCGCTAAGCACAATAAGCTATCTGTAATAGGAGCGACGTAAATTGAACAAATGTGATAGAATTTCGCTGAATTCTTATATTAACCAAAATATAAAATGACCTAATCGGGTCTCTGATTGCCCTATCATAGTAGTTTAGTAGTGCATTTTACTCGCCATTCCACGCGCTTTAAGATGCCGCCTAGCCCAGTACGCTATCAGAAATAGGAGCGACGTAACTTGAACAAATGTGATAGAATTACGCTGAATTCTTATATTAACCGTAACATAAAATGATCTAATCGGGTCTCTGTTTGCCTTATCCTAGAAGTTTAGTAGTGCATTATACTCGCCATTTCATGCGCTATTAGATGCCGCTTAGCCCAGGACGCTATCTGAAATAGGAACGGCGTAAATTGAACAAATGTGATAGAATTTTGCTGAATTCTTAAATTAACCATAATATAAAATGATCTAATCGGGTCTCTGTTTGCCCTACCCTAGAAGATTAATAGTGCATTTCACTCGTCACTTCATGCGCTTTGAGACGCCGCTAAGCACAATAAGCTATCTGTAATAGGAGCGACGTAAATTGAGCAAATGTGATAGAATTTCGCTGAATTCTTTTATTAACCAAAATGTAAAATGATCTAATCGGGTCTCTGTTCGCCCTCGCCTAGAAGTTTAATAGTGCATTTTATTCGCCATTTCATGCGCTTTGAGATGCCACTTAGCCCAATACGCTATCTGCAATAGGAGCGACGTAAGTTGAACAAATGTGATAGAATTTCGCTGAATTCTTTTATTAACCATAATGTAAAATGATCTAATCGGGTCTCTGTTCGCCCTAGCCTAGAAGTTTAATAGCTCATTTTATTCGCCATTTCATGCGCTTTGAGATGCCGCTTAGCCCAATACGCTATCTGAAATAGGAGCGACGTAAATTGAACAAATGTGATAGAATTTCCCTGAATTCTTATATTAACCTTAATGTAAAATGATCTAATTGGGTCTTTCTTCGACCAACCGTAGAAGTTTAATAGTGCATTTCACTCGTCACTTCATGCGCTTTGAGATGCCGCTAAGCACAATAAGCTATCTGTAATAGGAGCGACGTAAATTGAGCAAATGTGATAGAATTTCGCTGAATTCTTTTATTAAGCAAAATGTAAAATGATCTAATCGGGTCTCTGTTCGCCCTCGCCTAGAAGTTTAATAGTGCATTTTATTCGCCATTTCATGCGCTTTGAGATGCCGCTTAGCCCAATACGCTATCTGAAATATCAACGACGTAAGTTGAACAAATGTGATAGAATTTCGCTGAATGTTTTTATTAAACAAAATATAAAATGATCTAATCGGGTCTCTGTTTGCTCTAGCATATAAGTTTAATAGTGCATTCTACTCGCCTTTCCACGCGCTTTAAGATGCCGCCTAGCCCAGAACGCTATCTGAAATAGGAGCGACGTAAATTGAACAAATGTGATAGAATTTCCCTGAAATCTTATATTAAACAAAATATAAAATGATCTAATCGGGTCTCTGATTGCCCTATCATAGAAGTTTAAGAGTGCATTTTACTCGCCATTTCATGCGCTTTGAGATGCCGCTTAGCCCAGGACGCTATCTGAAATAGGAACGACGTAAATTGAACAAATGTGATAGAATTTTGCTGAATTCTTAAATTAACCATAATATAAAATGATCTAATCGGGTCTCTGTTTGCCCTACCCTAGAAGTTTAATAGTGCATTTCACTCGTCATTTCATGCGCTTTGAGATGC